>CABHPQ010165934.1:0-25123 GCA_902168405.1 Peromyscus aztecus | reverse complement strand
TATCACGTGCTTGGCACATGCCTGGCGCACAGCAGGTAATTAACGTTTAGTAGCTTGTTTTCTAGAATTTGCACCCAGCTTTCAGCCTTAAAAATCTGGGGTTCTTTCTACCAGGTCCATGGAAATCAGGAATTGTCTCGGAGAGTAGAAAAGGTTGGTAATTAAAATACTTAACACTAATTGAATATGGGTGCAGTTGATGGATGGAGTTCCCTCGGAAGGTGATAAGTTTACTCTGGCAACTCCAAGGACATTTCTATATCCGCAGCTGGTTACTTACTAGAGTCTTCCTAAGAGAGGCTACTGAGACCCAGAGATGTGCCTTTTGGTGTCTACCTTTTCCTTTCCAGATCACGTGCTCGTACAGGCTGTCTGTTCTGACAACCATGAGCCCTTAGGTTTAATTGCAAAGACCACAGTGCCCATTCCGGCTTAGTCATGGCTTCTTGAGGAGATGGCTCGGTCTACGGCTGGCCTTGGTAACACGGTAGTGACTGAATTTCCAGGCTACCGTGACCACTGAATTCAATCAAGGAGGGGGCATAAGATACTTCTTGATCATTTCAGCTTCAGCTTTGGAGATTGGCTTTCCTGAAACTGCTAGAAACCTCAGTCAGCCTCTTGATCCTTATTAGAAATGATTGGTATAGCCCTTAATGATTTACAGAGCACTTAGTTTTAGTTCACGATCTTGCAAAGGACATAAAACAGATATTACACAAGTTGCACATGAGGATGTTAAAGGGATTAAAGAATTGTCCCCTGCTACTCCCCAGTCATTGCCTTCTGGCTACCCCTACGTTTGTTTATTACTCAGTCTCTATTTGTAGGACAACCAGCAGGATCAGGCCCTGTGCTGAGCCTCGAGACTGCAGAGCTGAGAAAAAGCAGACGTGGCTTCTCTTCAAGGAGCCTGCTTTCTAGCGAGGAAGACAGAGGTTGAGCAGATAATCACCCGGATAAATTGGAGAGTGCTGCTGGGACAAGGGCCAAGAAAGAGAGGAGGAAGGATGCTTTGAGCCTAATGGAGAGGAATTTGACATAAGAGAGAGAGAGAGCTTCTCTGAAACCACTCGGAGGGGATATGAAGGATGATCTGCGAGTACCCTGCCAAGGGCCTCTGCCTTGCCTCTGAGAATATTGTCCAGCCAATTGAAGGACTGGCAGATGTTTTGTATAGAAACTTCCTTAGCACAGAGTCCAGTCTGTCTTTCATCCTTTCCTTATTTCCCTACACCCCTGGAACATCCTTGAAGACGGGGATTAGTCATTGAATAAAGTGACACCTAAAGGCATTACGTTGAGACCCAAGGAAGTTAATTGAGGACGGCCATCCATGCCTCCCCAGTGAATGTACCAGGAATGGAGGCAGCAGGGAGAGAAGACAAAATACAACATTCTATCCAGGCAGGATGGTGTTCTGCACTCGGCCTCTAGGCCCATGTCTGAAAATGAGATGTAGCAAAGTATCTGGAACCATAAGAAAGCACTCTTTGGTCTTGGACTTGAAGGCTGTAGGGACAGAGCTCCGAGGTTCAAATTCCTTTTCAAGTCATTTGCTTCTTTCTATCTGCATGGCTTCATCTGCCAAGTGAGGAAGATAAGATGCCTCCTGAAAATGTTGTAAAGGTCAAACAAGATGGTACTTGTGAAATGCTTGCCTCGTGATGAGCAGTGAGCAGTAGCGACGGTATTAAAACAAGGGTGTTGACATGGAGCCCAGGAGAGGGCCCAGCAGCTCCTCTGTTCCCTCATTATGTAGGCAGACGACATCTTGTGAAACATGATTGCCATCTCCTTTGGGTTTAGTTGATCAGCGAGCTTGTCACTGCTAATCTTAGTCTGCTTTTCGCTGCCATAATTAAAGACAGCGGACTAGGCAACTGACTAAGAATTGATGTGTATTTGACTCACAGTTCTGGAGACCAGGAGGTCTAAGAAAATGGTGCCGGCATCTGCTTAAGGCCTTGGCCTCCACTGTAATGTGACAGAAGGAATCACATGGCAAGGCAACAAAGGGCTACCAGCCCAAGCCCTTCTCCTTCTCTGCAAGTCTCATCACAAAGAGCCTCACCCACAGGATCCTGTCTAATCCTGATTGCCTCCAGAGGGCACCGCCTCCAAATACCACCAACATGCAAATTTAGGGATTAGGTTTCAATAAAAGTTATAAAGGGAACAAAAAAAAAATTAGCAAAGTTAGCATCCAAAAGTCTCCACAAGGGCTTGTTCAGCTTCCATTGAATCACTCCATCTTGCAATTCACTACCGCTCCAAACAGTTCTCTACACTTTCTGCTTTTGTATGGGCAATGCTCACCTATATAACCGTTCACCTCTCTGCTTCCTAAAGCTGCATCCTTATGGAGCCTTTCCTATTTCTCCATAAATTCTATCCATTCACCACCCACCCCGCCCCTTAGGCATTGAGGCTATAGTGATGGACACAGATGGAAAGCTCATACCCTTGCAAGTACAGATTGCATTTTTGCTCTGGGGAACCAGGCAACATGTGACACACAAATAGATAACAAAGTCATGCCAGATGGTGAATGCCAATCTGCTTCTGGGGGAAAAGGTAATGTAACAAGGCCTGTTGGGATATAGCTGGGGAGCCTATGGGAGAGGGTGGATGGTTGGGGAAGACCTTTAGAGGCTGTTGGATGATAGTATCTAGCCAAGGCACTCTAGGCAGAGGGAAGAGAAGCAGAAACAATGAAGCGAATACAGAGTAAGAGTGTTGCAAACTAAGCTGGAGATGAGGCAGGAGGTGGACTGAGGATCTACCTCTCGCTGAGACTCCCTCAGTGTCCCAAGACACTCTGTTGTAGCTCTGTTGTGGTCCTTTCTATCCTGGGGGTGAATTGGAACTTTCCATATCTATAGCCCAAGTACAGTTCCTGGCTTCCTAAGTGATGACTGGAGACACTGGCAAGATGCCTCAGTATGCAAAGGTGCTCGCTGCCAAGACTAGTGACCTGAATTGGTCCCTGGGACCCAGATGGTGGGAAGAGGAAACGGACTTGCCCAACTTGTTCTTTGACCTCTACATAAGTGCTGTGGCTTGCATGTATATGTATGTACAGGCACATAAATAATAAATGCATTTTTAAAAGGTTTCAAAGAGCTCCTGGTGGTAGAGAGATGGAGAAATGGGGGATGGAGTCTGTAGAATGCAGGGTGTCTCAGGAATCTTTGCTGAATCAGCACTCACAATACACATCTTCCAACTCATTTTGACAGCAACTTAGAATTAGCACAAATGCTGCAAACAGTTCCAGAAGATGCCCAGGCCTCTGGTTCAGGCCCAACATAAATGTTCATTTATCCCAGATGAAGGCACAGCCAGACAGAAGGTGTTCTGGAAATGAACCTGAGTTGTCAGTCAAGATCTAATCAATTTCAAAATAGAATCTGGAGCAAAGTGTAGATGACCTAAGAGGAAAGAAAGGCAGGGGTGTGGCCTTCCCAATCCCAAGTGAGGTTAAGCAGTTAGGACATCCGATCCGACATTGGCAAAACAGGTCCTGGCAGAGGGCATTTGACGGTTGAGCATGACAACTGGGAAAAAGTCGGGGCCACAAAGGATGGGGAAGTGAGGGTGAGGGGCTGAGTCATCACCGCTAATGAACGTTTGAGCCACACTCAGCTTTTCCTGCCAGCTCAGGCCCAGTGAAAGCTGTTTGCTCAAATCCTGTTCTATTTGAGGAAACGCCAGCTGCATTGGAGGAAGTACGGCTTGTTCTACATTTGGGAACAAGAGCCCCTTCTTTTTGCTTGTGGGTGTTTGTGGGCACCAGCCCTGGAGTGTGCAGGGTTATCCTGCTGCTCAAGTAAGTGAGGGCAGCCCAGTCTAGCTCTTGGGAAGTCAGGCGGCCCTCCTGCTTGGAGGCTGGGAGAAGCTGAACTGGCATCCTACCCAGAAAGTGTGGGTTTTAGCCTTTCTAAAAGAGTCCTGCAATTCTCCTGTACCAACTACAAAGCAAAGAGATACAGTGGCCGGGTTTCACTCACGGTCTGTCCTACCTCTTCCCTCCTCTTGAGAGGAACACAAAAAACGTGGCCACTTTTCCCAGGAGAGTTGAACAGGTCACCAGGGCATTGCTGCCATTTCAGGCTGGAGGCTGTGTGCACTCTGACATCCATTTGTTTCCCTGGAAACCGTGGCTGAGGTGCGTTAGGGCAGGCAAACTGCACGGGACCCCTTTAGGCAGGAGAGGATGTCTCTCCTTCATCTGTTAAGCTTGGTTTGGAGATAAAGACTACTGATCGTGAAGGGATTGAGCCTAGGACACACACTAAGGATTCTAGGGGCCATGGACCCCCATCCCCCAGCCCTACTGTAGCAAATTGTCTGGGCATTCTGCTTACAGTGTGGGGGTAAATCTCTACAAACAGTTCTTTGCTTAGCATCTCAGTGGCTATTTCTGTTGCAAGGACTATGGCACAGGGAAAGTACGTAGATAGCTGTAAGAAATGAAAATTTCCCTTCTTTATTAACCAGGGCACCCTTACATCTGCCACTTTGGATTATGGGTCCTATTCGAAAGTAGAGTGAGTCAAGATTAGTCTTTTATCATGGTAAAAGGCAAGTATAAGAGTTTATTTAGATGGTATTTGGGTGCTCAGCAGCCACCTGTAGCAGGATGTGTTGGACTAGAAACACTAAAACTGCTTTCTTTCTGCTGTTCATGTTCACAAGAGACCTTGGTCCAGCACTGTGTGCCTCTGGGCTCTAGCAACTTTTGCATAAGGAGAGAGTTGAACGAGAGCATGATGTCTTCAGCCCCATGACGTCTGGCATGTTGAAAACACTGAATCATGCTGTAGGTAGTTGCACCTGTTGACCGTTTTCTTTGATGCTCTCTGGATTTAGAAGACGGCCTGTGTAGAGCTGATGCAGAATCACCATCTTATGCTGTGAGTATGTTTTTGTGTGTGGAGGCCAGAGATCGATATCAGATGTCTTTCTTGATCACTCTCCACTCTCATTTATTTATTTATTTATTTATTTATTTGAGACAGGGTGCTTTGTTAGACCTGGGGCTTGCCTATTCGACTCTAGAGCTCCTCCTGTCTCCATCTCCTCAACACTGATATTACAGGTGTGTTATAATCATACTCGGCTTCTTACATGGGTGCTAGGGATTCAAACTCTGTTCCTCCTGCTTGTGCTTGGCAAGCACTGTATTTACAGAGCTATGGCCCTCACTCTTGTTACAAAGTAACAATGAACCTTATCTGTCCCGACTCTTGTTACAAAGTAACAACGAACCTTAGCTTCAGGGTCTCCTGGAGCTTCAGGCATTCAGCTAAAGGAGAATGTGACCATAACTGCTTTGTACAATATTTCTTTTTCTTTTTCTTTTTTCTTTTTTTTTGGTTTTTTGAGACAGGGTTTCTCTGTGTAGCTTTGGAGCCTTTCCTGGAACTCACTTGGTAGCCCAGGCTGGCCTCGAACTCACAGAGATCCTCCTGCCTCTGCCTCCCGAGTGCTGGGATTAAAGGCGTGCACCACAGTATTTCTTTTTTATGGTTGTCTTTTATTTATGAGCAGGGATTCCAGTTTTCCACCTAAGGAAGTGGTGTAGGGTTTCCTCTTATAACAAATGTGTTTACGTGGATGAGAACATTTAAAGGAATGTATGAACGTGGTATCAATATCTGACAAAAACTGTGTGGGGGAGTCCAGGAGCAGTGGGGCTTTTGGAAAAAGCAGAGTCAAGTGACCTCTGTGCACCTTCACTCTAGCTTTGAAGACACCTGGGAGGACAAGAGTCCTTATCTGAATAGAGAGCACTCACTGGCTATCACTGAGCTCTCTGGAACGTAAACCTGTGCATTTGAAAAGTCTAGTGCAGTGGGGGGGGGGGGGGGCACACTGGGAGTTCAAGGCCTGGCTCTGATGCCGTCAATGGAGACTCAGTGGAGCACACTGTGACGTAACTGCTTCTTCCATGACAGAGAGTAAAAGAAAAACCTCTGTTCCTATACTCAGGTGCACAGAGAAATCACACACACACACACACACACACACACACTACTTCCCACATATGGATCAGAGAGCTCTTTGGCAGTCTTGTGTTACCATTTACTTCTGTGTGACTCTAGCAAGAATCTTAGCTCTCCATGTCTCAGTTTCCTTATGTATAATGCCACACACATGTCTCTCACACACACATGCTCATGTTGTTTAGAATGCAGTCCTATATGGAATTTGTATGATATAGAAATTTAGAGAACACACATACACACACACACTTTAAATTAATATTGCCATTTTAGATCCTCTCTGGGAAAAGCAAGGTTTAAATGATAAGCAGATGAATAAATCAGTGACTGTTCACCTTTTGATTGTCAGTTTGTTTTCAAATCTTATTGGCTTTCTGTCTGGAGTATTTTTAAACTGACTGGCTGTTGGGTTCAAATGATGTTTTAAACAGGTTTTGGCGCGGGCCATGGAGTTTGGGCGTGCCACCAAGCTGCCTTGGCTGAGTGACAGTTTAAACACAGCCAAACAGCTGGTCCTGTGAGGAGACTCCTTGATGGGAAGATTCCCCAGGAACAATGACTTGGCCTGAGCTTTCTCGGCTTGGGATCCTGTGAGAGTCCCTGTGGTCTCCTCAGGTCCCAGGGACCCCGCTGCTGGGGAGCATCACTGACTCTCAGTGGAACGCATCTGTGTTCTCTTTTCTCTTCCCACTGTCCCTGGTTGCCTCTGACTTCTAGGAGTAATGGAGAGCCATTACCTTTGGAGCAGAGCTGGGGGACAGAGAGGTATAAATTGGGTTTTCTCATCACCTAACCTCATAGTTCAGGATCAGCCTTGTCTTTGGAAGGAGAGAAGGCTTGAGAACACTTTTCACTTAGGGCCAGCTTCTGCCCCCTCCTCCATCCCAGCTGTTGGGTCATTGTTAATCTTTTTTTTTTTGGGGGGGGTGGATTTTACTCAAGCAGTAGATGAGAAGAGCTAACTTTCAATATTTCCACAGAGGAGAGAGCAGCACTTTTAACTGCTTCCCCAAGCACTGAAAATGAAAACGAAAGCATTAAAATCTGAGACACACGAACCTCGCTAGGCCAGACAATACTTTTTGTGTGCCCAGAATTTAAATATTTTATTTGAATTGGTACACCCTTATCGAATCTGTCTAAATACACATCACACAAACCGGGGACCGTTAGGATTAAGCTGCAGAAGGTACCTTTGGCAAGTTAGGGCCAAGGTGTGCTACAAAGAGATCACACCATGCAATAGATCTCACGGAAGAGGTTTATTGGGGGAGGGGAGCCAAAGGCTGACTTGGGGTGGGGACATGAGAGAGAGACAGAGACAGACAGACAGACGGACAGACAGAGAGACCAGGAGACAGAATGAGAGAGAGAGAGAGAGAAAATTGTGATGCCGGAGGGATCTTTCAAAGGATGTGTGTGTGGCATAGGGAAGTCACACAACTCACAGGACAGTGGAAATGCTCTGTACCTGAGCTGCTGGCACTGAGTCGCTGAAGGCAGACTGTGGGAGTGCCTGATTTCTAACAGCAACAGTTTGTAAAATCTAGTTAACCTTTCTGAGGACAAAGAATCATCCCAGGAAATATAAATTGGAAGTTGAATCCTGTGCAACACAGACCAGCTGTCTGGTTTCCAGTGACTTGGCAGCACACACGGTTATTATAAAAGTGTGACAGGGCCACTGTGGTGATGAGTTGGGACAACGTGCAATATTGAAAACATCCCTTCCATTATTTAACTGGGAAACTGGCTCAAGGTGGGTCTCAGTGTATGTGTGTCAATGAGCATGTGATGGAAGGGGCCGCTTTATGGGGAGGGGCTGGAAGTGTCCAAGCAGAAGATGAGTGCTCTCAAGCTGTGATATCACAATGGAGGTAGACGTGAGCATGGAGACCTGTGTTAGACCTGTTCTCTGTCCAGGGATGTCCTTCAAGGCATGGTGGTATTGAGTGGCCAGATGGTTGCCAATCAACTTTTCAAAGGCATTTCTTCATGATTCATTCAAAACTTTGAGCGCACATGTCTTTAGACCCCTGACTTTTCAGAGCAGTAGAAATGCTACAAACTAGGGGTGATGAAATGTACATCCCTGTGCCCGCTTTGGGATGTGGTTTAGAGTTTTTGAGGTGTGGTGTGAGGGTTTAAGGATATTGATCTGGACCTAACAGAATATTAAGAAGAGATAAAGTGTCTGAGACTGAGGCACCTCCATTCCTCTCCTGACCTAAAGATGTGAGGGAGCGAAAGTGTCAGCACCTCAGATCGCTCAGTCTGCTGGGGCTAGAGAGGACAGCATGGTGACAGCATGGAGGATGTGGGTATAAATTCTGTGCAATATCCTCTGTGGAATCAGCTCTGCCCTGGGTATCTGCTGCAGAATTTCTGACTAGTAAAAGCTCCTGAAACTCCCAGCAGATGTTGCTCCCGTTCCAGGTAGTGATTCCAAAGGAAACAGTCTCAGGGCCAATACTTCGGCAGGCGTGCTCTAGAGGGAGCAGATCTTGCCTGGTGAGGGATCAGAAGCCAGAGTCAAAACCACGAATGTTTATAAGGGCTTCCTTTGTCTGCCAGTGTGCCAAGGCCTTGATACTTGGACATGGTCAGTCCTCTAGGCAGCCCCACGGCAGTTGCACAGCAGTGGATGTCTGTTAGTCGTGGTCCCAGGAAGCCATGCTCATTGAAATCTCACACTCTGTGTATAAGGCTTTGCTGGCATGGCCAACCAGGATTCCTTCTCCTCCTACTATGGTACCTTTAATTTTCTTTACCCAGAGAATGCAAGGGAAGGCCCTGTTAGAATTTTTCTCCCTGCAGGAGGAGTCTTTAGTGTCTCAGGCAAGAGCAGGAGAATGCCCCAGAACTCGGTCACTGCAGTTCAGGTATCTGGGCCAGACTCCCAGCAGCTTCTGCTACAGTATGCTTCCAGTTTGCACTGAGGCTCCTCTTCCCATTTGTGAGAGGTCCCCTGTGACCTCTCTCTTCATCAGAGTAAATTGCCTTTTAGCTAGAGTCTTTGCATGACCCTGCCAGGTCAGGTGTGTCTGACTCCAAGGCCTATGAACTTGACCGTATAGTATTGGAGCCTCTGGGCTTTTTCCTAGGAAGTTCTGATCCTGAGGATTCTAGGATTATCTGATCAATTCTTTTCTAGCTCCTTTAGAATTGGTCAGTGTTGATACCTCAAATCTCCTTCCCCCATCTGCTATCTGTTGGCTGTATTTACAGCAGGACACAGTATTGGTTCAAACTGCACTAGGCTGACACAGCACATTCCTATACTCCAAGCTGAATGACTCCTCCCCCCGCATACTGTCCTGATCTTCAACCCCAGCCTGCCTGGGCTGATTGCTTATCATAAGACAATCTCTAGGAGAAATCTAGAGAGCACATGGGAGAAACCTGAACTTGAATGGTGAGCTAGATGTCTCTGTAAATTTTGGGGAGTTTTGGAGGCAGCCCCAAAGGTCTATGCACTAAGCAAGAATACATGATAACTTTGGAAAACATTTCACTGTCTAATTTCAGAGTGAGAAATTAGATGTTGTCCTAGATTGGTGTGGGTACACACCTATGATCCCAGCACTTTGGAGACTAAAGGAGGAGATCACAGGTCAAGTCCATCCTGGATTACATAGCTAGACCCTGTCTCAAAACATAAGATAGGGGGAGAAAAGAGAGTGAAGGGTCTGAAGGAGGCATATTTAATGAGAATGGAGAGGGCAGGCCAGCTCACCTTTATGGCTAAGGAGCCGGACAGCCAGTAGAGCAGAAGCAGGACCAAAGAGAGCCCAGACAGGAGATATAGGCAATCTTAGTAACTCAGGGTACTGCCAGTCATCAGAAGAGGTAGGGCAGTCCAATAGTCAACCAATAGGTGAGGATGTCAGCTAAGAGACAGGCAAGGGCAGGGTGTGACAGGTTGAGCTGTTTGCAGCCTGGTGGCATCTTTGCTGCTGGACACAGCTTACAGGTCTTTGTTCCCAGAAGATATCTGACTAGAGTCCTTGCCTTGTGCCTGCTCTGACTACCATGCTCCTGGGAATATTCATCTCTCTGTAAAGACAGTCAGCCTCCATATCATGTGTCATAATCAAGGTTACTCTTGCTGGGATGATCACCATGACCAAAAACAATTTGGGGAGGAAAGGGTTTATTTGACTTACTCATCTACATCACTGTTCATCATCAAAGGAAGTCAGGACAGGAACTCAAACAGAGCAGGAGCCTGGAGGCAGGAGCTGATGCAGAGGCCATGGAGGAGTGCTGCTTATTGGCTTGCTCATATGGCTTGCTCAGCCTGCTTTCTTATAGAATCCAGGACCACCAGCCCAGGCTCCACCCACAATGAGTTGGATCCTCCCCCATCAATCACTAATTAAGAAAATACACTACAGGCTTCCCCACAGTCCCATCTTATGGAGGTGTGTTTTCTCAGTTGAGGTTCCCTTCTCTCAGATGACTTTAGCTTGTGTCCAGTTGGCATAAAACTAGCCGGCACACATGGGCTCTCTGCATCTGTGGACTCACACACAGTTGGAAAACATGAAAAGGCATTGGGTCTATTCTAAATGCGAACCAACATTTGCATCTTGTCATTTGCTGAATAATACAGCCACTCACCCAGCGTTTATATAGCATTAGACATTAGACTTCATCTTTGATGATTTAAAGTATGGCAAAGAATGAATGTAGTTTACATGCAAATCCAAATTTTATATAAGAGACCTGAGCATCAGCAGATTTTATTATATGCTGTGGGCCCTGGAACCAGCAACCCACAGGATGACTGTGCTTAGTACTGGAGCCTTTGAGTTAGTGTTTGAGGCTGAGGAAGCCAGAAAGTTGTTGTCTCTGTGGTATTATGGTTTGCAGATTACGTGACCTCATTGCTTCTTTGAGGTGAAGGTTTGCGCTATGGCTGCTCCCCAGCGTCTGAAGGAACAGGGCACCACTGCTTGTGGAAAAGCAGAGACTAATGAGACAGGACAACATCCTTGGCACAGCTGAGCGGCCCCTCTCCTATGCCTGGATTTAAAGCCGTGTGGTAGCGGTTCGGCGTTCCATTAGCAAAGGCTCAGACTGGCAGGATGCTAAGTTTTCTGGATCTTGCCACTCAAATGTATCATGTGTACTTGGTTGTCCTAGCATGTCACTCAGGAAGGATGATCTTCTAGGCCAGAGGTCACAGACTGGCTGTTGCCAAGCTGCCCTGGCCACCAGATGGTTTTGATTTGGTCTGTATCAGAGTTAAAATACTTTAAAAATCATTTTATTGTGTATGGTAGTTTTGTCTGCATCATTGTCTATATTACCATGTGCATGCAGTGCCCTGGAGGCCAGAAGAAGGGGTTGGATCCTCTGGAACTGGAGTTATGGAGGGTTGTGAGCCATCATGTAGGTGCTAGGGATTGAACCCCGATGGGTTCTCTGGAAGAACAGCCAGTGCTCTTGATCTCTGAGCCATCTTTGCAAGCCCCCGGGTTGAAAATCTTAAATGACCATCACTTAAAAAAGCAGCCGTTAGTCTAGCTGTACATGTGTGCATTTTTGGTTTCTACTGAAAAGCGATTGGATCTTCATAACTGACTCTTTTCCATGAGTCATGAGTTCTTCACATGCCACAGCCTCCTCCCCAAGTTCGCTTCATTTCTTCACAGTCCCTGTCAACACCCATAGGCAGCAGAGTGTGAACACCTTGGCCTAGGCTATTGTCTCAGGCAACTTGCTGTGTAGCACAGAGGTTTAACACAGCCCAGATCCCAAACCTAGGTCCCTCTCTGCCTGTAGAAAGATGAGCTGAATCCAGCCCATTCACCTGCCGCTGTCTACTAAGAGTAAGTGGGGTAGAGGTCATATTACTCCACTGTCCTAAAATATTTACCATCTGAACTCTTATGGGAAAAGATTATTGATTCCAATGGGCTAGGAGACAGCTCATTCCATATATGCTTGTCATGCAAACTTGAGGACCTGAGTTGGAGTCCTAGGAGCCACATTAGAAGAGCTGGGCGTATGGTGATGTGTGCTTGTAATCCTGTGTACTAGGGAAGGGGTGATACAGGAAGATCCCTGGGCTCTACTGGCTAGCTAGCCTAGCCTCGTTGGCAAGTTCCAGGTCAGTGAGAGATTTTGTCTCAAAAATAAGATAGTGGACCAAACTGCTAATGGATGATGCTACTAAGGAATGGCACTGAGGATGATAGTCTTGTAACTTCCACACCCATATGCATATATGGAATGCATACTTGCACGTACACGTGCATTGGAAGACATACCACACACACACACACACACACACACACACACACACACACACACACACACACACCATTCTTGATCTAGCATGGCTGGAGCGCTAACCCTTCACTACCAAGTGGCCTGCTCCGTGTTCTCGTTCCCACTCCTCGGCCCCTTTGACCTCTCCTCTTCTCTTCACTGTCTGTCAAGATCTCAAATTTATGATCCTCTTGCCTCTGCCTCCCAAGTTCTGGGATTATAGGTTTGTGCTACCAGATCCAGCCCCATCAAGGCATTTTCCAAACAAATGTTTTCCTCCATCTCTGTCGTCAATGAAAAAAGCTTCAAAATGAAGAGGAAAGTTGGCTCTCCTTGTTCTCCAGACCTTGGGCTGTCAGCAGGCGACACAATGTCATTGTTACTGGTCAGAGCCACGAGCATTTTTTTTATAATGTTCCTCTCGCCTGCCTGCCATTGCCATGAGTAAGGCCTGGGCTCTCTGAGATTATTGACTTCTGCTTTTCTGACTTTAGGCCTGACTTGCAGGCATTGGCTTATTCCTCTTGTCCCTCATGGGAATGCTGAATGCTGTCTGGAACCTGTGTGGTGGCTCTCTTCCATTGCGCTCCTGTACTCTCCCCCCACAGTTACCTTCTCAGGACGATCCTGCAATCAGGGGCTGCCCATCCACCCACTCTTCTCCGCCCTCCTTGCCAAGTAGTCCAACTCTAGACTGTGACGGCAAGTGCCAGAACCTTGCTTTTCTAGTCATCCTTCCAGAGGCCATGACCATCTCTGGCTACTGGCAGGAAAAGACGTTTTCTCAGAGGCTCCTGGGAGATATTTTCTTCTTTTATAAAACAGCAATTTAGGTATAAGAAAGATTTCTCTATTCTTTCCTTTCTGGTTCTGGGTGTAACTTAGGATGTGGTGTCTGGAACTGCTGAAGCCATCTTAGGATATGAGGGGAGACACTGGTAATATGTAAAAAAAAAAAAAAATGATGGGAGAAAGAAATAAAGGCTCTTGGGGAATGTACTCCAGTCTTGAATCTCCTCCATCCACACTGGAGAAACTAATAAAGCTTATTGAAGTCACTTTGGGGTTGAGAGTGGTGATGTAGACCTGCAATCCCAGTATTTGGGAGGCTGAGGCAGGAGGATTGTAAATTCAAGACCAGTCTGTGTTATATAATGAGAGCTTGTCTGAATAAACTAGAAGGAAGAAGAACAAAGAGCATCTTTATTTCAGGTGTTCTGTCATAGCCAATGGCATCTCTAGTCTAACATTCAGCCTTCTTTTACCTACGGTTCCACAATTTGAAGAGTTTATGTATATTGTTCTTACTATGAGTGAGGTGCTGTCCGGAGTCTCTCAGGTATTAATTGTTTCTGTGGTGATGCAAGGAAGCAGGCATGATTTTGCTGATTCTCTATGGGAGGAAACTGGCACTTCCTCCATGCAGACACTGAAAATTCATACTCCTACATGAGGCAGAGCCACGAGTTTGTCCTGGGATTTCTGGGTTCCCAGGCTCTGGGCCCAGTGGCAACCTGGTATCCCCAGCAGAAAGAGAATGGCTTGTTCCCTGTCACATGGCACTGGGCTAGCACAGACTCCAGTGTCACATTTGCCGTGGGACCAATACTATAGCTCTTCTCTGTAGTCCACTCCCCTCCCCCTTGAGCTCGCCTGCTTCCAAATCACAGAGGGTACTCAATTCTAGCACTAGGCTTCAAGGCTCCGCCACACCCACCTGTGACTCTTGTTTCCCCCTTTAGGGCTCAGACATCAGACCTTTGCCAGGCCGGGTGAACTCAGAAAGAGGATGTAGGAAGTCTTATCACATGTGTTTTCTATCCTGGTGTGAGAAAAATTGCCGGGCGGACACATGCCTTGGACTTGAAGCCAGGCAGTGTTCAATTCAGTCATGGCTTGCGGCTTCTAGTTGTGTTACCTTGGGAAAATTCCTTTCCCTCTCTGAGCATTGGTGTTCTCTTCTGTAACGTGGGATAATAAAGAACTATATGCTGAGGTCACTTTGGAATGTTAAATGGGGCTGTTGACACGAAGTCCTCAATCAAGAACTACACTCCAATCTTTGTTTATGATTTTGCTCAATATATAGAAATAGTGGTACAGCATTCAGGGCACTTCCTCGTTTCCATTCAAAAAGCCTAAAGAGTAGGTGTGTTTTCAATTCCCACTTTCCAAGGGAGGCAAGTTGGACGGCTAAGTGAACCTCAGCTAAGGTCACACTGCAGTGAGAAGGCGAGCAGGCATGTGAGATCCTTCCTCTCTGTCAGTCAGTGTTCCCCCAGCTGGCTCTTTTGCTGCGATTCTCCCTTGTCCTCAGTCTCGGTGACAGCCATGTGCATGGGAGCGTGCACCAGGAGGTCACGAGCTCAGTTAATCCCTCTGCAGTGGCTGGGAGTGTGCCACTGTGCGATTCACGCTAGAGAGGAAGAAACTGCTTTTGCACGATGATTATGTAAGCGGTCTTTGGCGTGGGAGTGGCGGAGCTAGGCTGTCCGTGCAGAACGGCAGAGAAGTGGGGAACTCTCCAGGGCAACCAAGAAGCGGGGACGTTCCCAGCACCACACAGTGAGTCCACAGGTGAACAGGGCTGGGACTTCTTCACAGGAGTCTTTTCAGAGTGCTGGTCTGGGGGTGATGCTGGAATAGTAATTATGGAGAGATCCCTGCCCTGTGTAATGGGAAATAATTCAGTGAGTTAGAGCACATACTTAGGGAA
The DNA here is from genome assembly GCA_902168405.1 of Peromyscus aztecus. Taxonomy (NCBI): domain Eukaryota; kingdom Metazoa; phylum Chordata; class Mammalia; order Rodentia; family Cricetidae; genus Peromyscus; species Peromyscus aztecus. The sequence continues at coordinate 10,117 of CABHPQ010165934.1, read as the reverse complement.
CGTCCAGACCTACATTCAAGCCACAGCTGCAACCTTCAAAGAGTGTTTTCCCCCCATCCTGTTTCTTCTGCAAAAATGGGATTATAACTGTGGCTCTCCTCACCCGGGTCTGAAGACCCTTCATCACATGTCTACCAGGATAACGATCATGCAGTCAATCTGGGAGAGTTTAGGTATCTCTGTTCCTTACTGGGATGGTCTGTGAGCCAGAGAGGTTTGATAAATATGCTCCATAAAGAGAAATCATGAGGTCTGACTTCCTGCCATGGTTGAAGTGGGAAGATTGAGGAGGTTGAGACAATTAATTGCATCTGAGACTGTGTACACGAGACACTTGCAAACTGCATGCACATACTTATACATATGTTTGTGTATAGACACATATTTATGCATGATATACTTGTGGCATGTAGAGAGAGTCCTTACAAACACAGACATCATATGCACATGCAAAACCACACATAACACTTGTGTTATATACATGTATACAGGTGCATATACATATACATATACAAACCTGTGTATTCACACAGTTATGGCAGACAGATGCTCCCAAACATGCATACACAGTGTACATGTGTGCGCACTCTAGTTAACACTGCTCACTCTTCAGCTCTCAGTCTTAAGATTCTGGCTTCAGAGCAACGGGCTGCCCTGACTTTTGGGAATGGCCAGGCAGCCCATGCTGTGTTCTCTTGCACCTCTGACTTTCCACTCTTTGGTTTGGATTTCAGTTGCCATTGAACAGTTGGAATAAACTGTACAGCTATGCATTTTATACTGGAATGTTAGTTCTGTTGAAGGGTGGGGATCAGCCTGACCATTCCCAACAAAATCATCTGACAGCCTGAGGCACAGTGACTCTTCAAGAGATACGTACCATTGCTGTGGGAATGTTCTGTATGGCAAATGTGTTGCCAATAAAACACTGATTGGCCTGTGGCTAGGCAGGAAGTGTAGGCGGGACTAACAGAGAGAATAAAAAGAACAGGAAGGCAGAGGGAGTAACTGACTGCCAGCCAGCCGCCAGGACAAGCAGCTTGTAAAGATGCCGGTAAGCCACGAGCCATGTGGCAAGGTATACATTTATGGAAATGGATTAATTTAAGCTATAAGGACAGTTAGCAAGAAGCCTGCCACGGCCATACAGTTTGTAAGCAATATAAGTCTCTGTGTTTACTTGCTTGGGTCTGAGCAGCTGTGGGACTGGCAGGTGAAAGAGATTTATCCTGACCATGGGCCAGGCAAGAAAACTCTAGCTACATACCATCAGTGAGTATCTCCAGGATCCATAGGTGCCATCAGTGAGCATTGCCAGGATCCATATGTACCACCAGAGAGCATCTCTAAGACCCATATGTACCATCAGCGAGCATGTCTAGGATCCATATGTACCATTAGCGAGCATCTCCAGGATTCATATGTACCATCAGTGAGCATCTCCAGGATCCATACATACCATCTATGAGCATGTCAGGATCCTTCTTGCCTGCAGGATGGGAAACATGCCTAAGATACCTTGCAGAGAACTTTGGCCTTGGGGTCTGTGGTGATTTTGTATACTTTCCCAGGGAGCCAAGCCTCAGAACACTACGAAAATTCATGTAAAAAAAAAAATCAACTTTCGGATATATTCCTACTCACAAAGGAGATAAATTCCAGAGAGGGGGAATGTTTAACTTTTCAATGTGGACAGCTCTTTACCGTCATGCCCCGCCCCCTACCACCATGGTGTTCAGGAGACACCAGCAGCAGCCACAAGTAATAATCTCAACAAGTCACTGTCTGGGCTGGAACAGACTGTTTTCTTTCTCTTGGGCCAGATTACAGCAGTAATCAGGCCCCTGTTAGACATCAAGAGGGCAGGAGGCAAGGGGGTGGGGGGTGGGGACATAGAAATGACAAACAGGCATGACGGTACAAAGCAGCAGCTGGGGGCCGGGGGGGGGGGGGCTCATTTGCTTTCACTTACTCACTTATTCATTGATCAGATGGTTTGGGGCACCTTCTAAGAGACGGGCGTTGCGTAAGCTGTGTCTGGGAGAAAGTGAGGTAGACAGTCCTTGGCTTCTGGGACATGGCTGCCAGCACTCAGTGTTCTCAGTGGTCCTGGGGAAGGTAGGGAGTGTTCCAGCTGAGGCTGGGAGACGTGTGGTGCCTAGTCAGGATTTGGAGGCAAGAGAACAGTTGGTGGTGAGGCTCTGCAGGGAGAGAGGGGGCACAGTAGGCAAGAAGCTCAGTATGGCAGCCATGGGGCAGGGTGGAGTATGGGCGGTGCACACAGCTTGTGGATCCTGGAACTCCAGGGTAATAATGATGAATCTGGGACTGAAGCTCACAGACTGAGAGAACCCGGGGCAAGGGGGAGTGCTGTCGGAGGTAGGGTTCTGACTCTTGGGGACCTGGGTACAGGGGATGTGGGAGAAGGGGCTTAGCCACCACTGCCTCCGAAACGGGCCATTCTCTGGACTACTGTCTCACCTGACAAATGAACAGGGGGGGCCCAAGTGGCCCGTCAAGCACCTCACAGTTGCTGTTGTCTCTCTATCAGTCATCACGCATGACCTGTCACATGCTTCTCCTACCTTGTTGCTCTTTGTGTCCTGCTGGGTCTACCTCGGGCACCTGGACCTCATCTCTAACATCACCAGGGGCTGAGTCACTGTAACATACTCAATATTTCTTCTCTGGGCCCGTTTTCACATGGATGGGAAACGGATGCACTTAGTGATGTATCTGCCTCTTCAGCCTTACCTTGTACCTTCCTCTGCTCCAGGTACCCTTGACCTGCCCTCAATATCTCAGGCTCATATAGCTCAAGCTTGCCCAGGGACATTTCTTCAGAGACGTTTCCCTGAATAGGAGCCACCATTTCTTAAATTCCACATTAGCTCTGTGTGTTTCCTTCCCCAAACTCCTCACAGTGGTGTCTGACTGTCTTTGGTGTGGTTACCAAGCATCCTCTCTCCTCCTAAGGATGTATGCATACAGGTAGAGGGTGTATACGACCTGCTCATTGCTATATCGTTTCATCTGGTACTGTCTTGGATATATGTAATGTATGAAGGTGTCAGGTGTCAAAATGATAAATGATATAAGTGAGCCCATAGAGATTTGTTAATAGTTATTAATCACACTCAAGCCTGACCTGTAAATATAAGAAACTCCAATTTTCAAGAAAGGTCACAAAATTATAGTGACACATCCTGGTCACTAGAGGGCGATGCACGGCCATAAAGCTGGGTGGCTGCAGGGACCCCAGCCCCTTCAGAAGTGAAAGTCTGGCTGGCATTGAGTCCCTTCTGGTTTCTGCCGTAGACATCCAGACTGGATCACATGTAATTATTTTATAAACTATATATTTAATCGTATTTGTTCCTCTCTGCCACCCAACTCTTCCAGATCTTCCCCATCTCCCTGTCTGCCCAACTTCATGTTCTTTTTCCCTCCCTCCCTCCCTCTCTCCCTTCCTCCCTCCCTCCCTCCCTTCCTTTTTCCCTCCTTCCTTCCCTCCCTCCGCTCTCAAAAACAAACAAACAAACAAACAAACAAACCATAAAATCAAAACAGACAAACTAGAAAAAAGAAAAACCAACAAGACAAAGAGTCCACAAAAAACATGACATCTATTCTGGGCCTGGGTCCTGTCCTGGAGTGGGGTTGATATGCCTAGTGACGCTCCATTTTAGAAAACTGACTTCCCAGTAGGTATCAATTGTAAACAGGGCCCCTTGGTTAGGGATCGGACTGTTCGTCCACTTCCCTTTCTCAGGGCTGGAATTTTGTGGGGTTGGAATCTGTACAGGTCCGGAGCATGATATCACAGTCTCTGTGAGTTCATAACTGACCTCCGTCCTGCTAAGTCAGGAAGATGAGTTTCTCTGGACAGGCTATAGAAAGTTTTAAAATGTGTAGACTGCTCAAAGTTGGAAAGCTTGCTGAAGTCTGGTTAGCTCAACCCTGGCATTTCGGCTCTGGTGAGAGTGCTCCACAGTCTCTACTTTCCCTTCCCCACTCTCTGGGTCGTCTTTCAACATTCTTATTTTCTATCACATAGAAGAGATCACCGTAAGTTCTTTCTGTGTCTCCATCCAATATACCATACTCTGGGTGTTAGAATTTCTTATCCACAGAACAGATGCCTGCTGTGTATGGTCTACTCTCGTGTGAGGAAGACAATAATCAAAAGGTATTATATAGTTAAGATCTAGGACTAGCATGAAGGTAAAAGGCGGAGCCTGGGTCAGGCCCTAATAGGGGCACATGCTTCGTTCTCCAGATCATTCTTGGAGAAAGAGCCGTTTTGCAGCAACCAGTAGGGTGTCCCTCAAGCCCACTTGGTGTACCTAGTGCTGTGGGCAAGCCCTAACCCTCCCATGCTTCCGGTTCCTCCATCTTTGTAAATGCACACATATCCCCATCTTGATCTTGTGATTACATCTTAGCTATCTGGGGTTTCCGGCCTTTGGGTTTGTAGTTATCATCCCTGGAGTCTGGGGCCCAATTCTAAGATGAAGAAAGGTTTTTCAGACTGAAGGGTAATGGAGCAGGGATGGAACCTGCAAACTTTGCAGAACTCCAGGGTAAGTCTGTGCTGGGCATATTGGGAACATTGCAGCTTTAAGACCTAACAGAGGGGCTCCCAAAGCATGGCGCAGGTGCTGTCTACGCCCTAGCTCCTGGTATTCTAGTTTGTTTTCTATTGCTGTGATAAACACCGTGACCAAAAGCAACATGGGTGAGGGTGGGGGAAGGGCTTCTTTGCCTTACACACCCTGAATACAGTATATCATCCAGGGAAGGCAAGGCAGGAACTCAAGCAGGACAGGAACTTGGAGGCAGGAACTGAAACAGAGATCATGGAGGAAAGCTGTTTCCTGGCTTGATCAACTTGTTTTTATTTTTTTTTTTTTTTTTTTTTTTTTTTTTTAATGTAACCCAGGATCACTAGCTTCAGTGAGCGGAACCCTTTCACATCAATCATCAATCAAGAAAACCCCCCACAGACTTGCCTATAGGTTAACTTGATGAAGGTATTTTCTCAATTGAGGATCCCTCTTTCTGATCAACCTGACAAAAACAAAACAAAAAACCACATAAAAAATGCAATCAGCGTATCTGGGGAGATGATGAAGTATGTAGTTTATGGAGCATTACTCACTCCCCTGTCTTAGGGTTTCTATTGCCACAATGAAACACCATGACCAAAAAGCAAGTTGGGGAGGAAAGGGTTTATTTGGCTTACACTTCCAGTTCATAGTCTATCATTGAAGGAACTAAGAACAGGAACTCAAGCAGGGCAGGATCCTGGAGGTAGGAGCTGATGCAGAGGCCATGGAGGGGTGCTGCTTACTGGCTTGCTTCCCTTGGCTTGCTCAGCCTACTTTATTATAGAACCCAGGACCACCAGCCCAGGGGTGGCACCACCCATGATGGGCTGGGCCCTCCCCTATTGATCACTAATTGAGAAAATGCCTTACAGCTGGATCTCATGGAGGCATTTCCTCAACTGAGGCTCCTTCCTCTCTGATGACTTCTGCTTGGGTCAAGTTGACACACAAAACCAGCCAGCACAACTGACCCTTTGTCAGCTTGACACGCGAACACATCACTATTCAGTCTCAACCCTTCCTTCCTTATTCATCCCCACGATCTCCCATTAAAATCATAAATAATGTAAAAAGTCTCACAGTCTTGACAAATTCAAGCATGTTAAAACCTCACTCTCTAAAATATCCAATCCTAAACGCACTTGGAGGTCTCCCTCTAAAGAGGCACCATTTGCAGTGTGAAAGTTTTGTCTCACGTGTTAATTTTCCTAAGTGAGCACCCACCTCCACGCCTCATAGACGGTTTAATTCAAAAAAATGATTTAAAAGTACATAGAACTCAACCTTGCAGAAGCCTCGTAGTCGGGGGTGGGCAGGAGACAAAGACCTGTGACAGGGACAAAACAAATTAAATTCCAAAGCCAAGACTTAAGCTCCTCCAGACTGAAGCATTGTTTGTTGTTGGATTTATAGTCACTGATCACCTGGGACAGGTGACACCAGCCAAGCGTGTCCCCTGAATGTAGCTCAAAGCTTGATGTCCTTGAATTTGTTGTTACTGAAGAGGCTGTACTGTTGCTTTTGCTTAGGGGTAACACCCCTGGGATTAAGATGCTTCCTCACTGGACTGGAGAAGGACTAGGACAGAGATCTGTCTCACGATGAAGTGATTTGGGTTGTGACAAGAGGTGTTTCCTTCAGAACTCTCACTTCCGGTCTCCTGACTTGCCTATCGTTTTTCCCCTTTGTAAGACCGACTGAACTAGAGCAGGACCAACGGGAGAGACTCTTGAAGCCAGCACCAGTCTCATGCAGCACATGAAAGCTTGGCATTGGAGGGGTTGATGATGGAGATGTTCCAGCCAGCTTTCATCATTCTAGGCCAACCAGAACTCTGGGAGGTGGGGTAACGAGGACCAGGCCAGGTAAACAAGTGGCTGGTGTCTGTGTGCTGCTGCTTCAAGCCACATGAAATCAGTGGTCTAGGCTGCCGGGTTAGAGAGACTAGTCAACCGGGTTTAGGGCCTAAAGTCCCCGTGTCATTCACATCTGTGGAGAGGGAGGAGACAGTGTTCAGAGGGACCAGAAAGACATGATGAAATTAACAGGTACAGGAGAGTGGTCCGAGTGAAATTCAGCTCTGGGAGAAGAGGAAAAGAAGTTATAAATGCTAGAGAGAATGGAACGTAGAAATGTGTCTTTGTAATTCGGCGGCTGGAGGCAAAGAGGCCAGGAATTCAAGCCATCCTTCACTATGTGGAGTTCAAGGCCAACCTGAGCTATAAGAAACCTAGCCTCCCGAACAAGTATATTAGCAAACAAATGCTAGAGAAAAACATTACTTTTAATACAGTTCCTCCTATGCTCTTGACTGAGCTGAGATGTGCACTTTGTGTTCATGGTCACCCCTTTGATTTCCGTCAGAGCTGCAAGGCAGGCTGGTTGGTCCAAAGGAAACCAGAGACTGGGTCCTGGAGAGAGCTACTCAGCAGCATGGCCATGAACAAGCCAGGGTCTCCACTCTCTGTGCCTAATGCTGTTGAGTTAGTAAGTTTCCTACGTTCAGTTCTGTTCAAGTGACATTTTACACAAGGAACAAAAGAAGGTAATTCACTCTCTCACAGTTTTCTCTCTCTTTGAACCTCATTTGGAAGCTATCAAGCTTGCTGATGCTTTGAGGCACAGGCCACCCAAAGCCACCGATTCCTTGGCTGGAGAAGAGGCACTGTCCACTGAAGGGCTGGCTCAGGGGTCATTAATCTGGTGACACCCACAGAAAGGATCGGCACAGGGAAAATACAGAGAGGGAAACTGGCTAGGAAGTTGACAGTTGCAAGAGAGATAAGGCCTGGGCTGTGAATGCTCTGACCAAGAGTTAGGTGCTGCTGGTCGCAGGACAAACCACAGAGCCTGGGGAGGACAGTGGAGAGTTGGCTCTGGGCCTATGGAGCTGTTCCTGTGGTACCTCATGCCTTTGGAATGAGAACTTGGGCTTCGGAGCCTGATCGACTTCAGTTTGAGTCTCTGCCCTGCACATTCTAGTTGTGTTATCAGAGAAAAGGTCATGTCACTTAGCTTCAGTTCACATGCGAAGCGGGAGTAATAATGATCACAAGGGTTCAATGTAATCAAGCTTCGAAAACGCTCACCATGATCACCGCCTCTGAGTAAGCATCAGTAGTTACCACATTAGGTGGCTTCTTTTCTTCCCTCTCAGCTGACCTGTTCTTTCACAGCAGTCCTTCTGAGACTCTGGGCTCTGTCTCTTCTACTTTTCCGACCCCAAATAGTTTTGGTCAGATTTTTTTTTTCTTTCTTACTGGGGACAGATTTATCCCCTTCTGTATGCACAAAGGGTTTGAGTCTTGGGGAGGTGATGTGGTCCTGCCAGGAGACATAGTAAAGCACAATCCTAACAGAACTAATGCCATCCTAAAACTTTGCAATGGCCAACCAATACACCTAGCCACTGCCTTCAGCAGGGAAGGCAGGTTTCACAAGATGGATGGAGAAATCCAACAGCCGTGTGTAGCTAACACAGGGGACTGGAAGTCATCCTAAGTGAGCCGTGGACTGGAGACCAAGGTGCTTACAGTAGGGTGACCCAGATGGATGCTCACGGTAGGGTGACATGGATAGATGCAGTCTTTAAGGATCATGTAGGCCACTCTTTCCAGAAGATAGAATGAAGTTTGTAGGCTGTCAGTTTTTTCCAACTTTAACTATGTATTTACTGTGACTACAAAAGACTGCATATACATACATACATACATACATACATACATACATACATACATACATTATATTTAGGTGGTAATAGTGTATTTAGTTTTGAAATATATATATGCAAAGAAATGCATTTAGTCAACAGCAGCTGCTGATAACTCACCTGTGGCAAAGTCACCAGCCTAGAAGCCTGGTAGTGGAGTTGGGGGACTCCTGTGTCTGGCAGTGTTGTGTGGAAGAAAAAAATGGAGACTCAGGAAGTCTCAGTGACTGGCTGGCTGTCGAAGAGTGAGTTAGTGGCTGAGTTTAGTCATGCAAAATGTACTCATTGTCCCTCAAACCCTAGGATAATGGGAAAAGTGATGCATGGCATTTGGGATCCAAGAGATAGCTGACGAATGGCTCACAGCTCTGCCAGCAGCTGTAGCTGGGGCTAGAATCTCTGTTACTTCCTGTTTTCTCCATTAGTTTCTTCTTTCAGTCTTCTGTGGCCCCACTGTGGTGAGAGGGACTCGACTGTGGAGGAGGCTGATATCATTTTGTTCTCTTGGATGATCCAAGGCTAAGCTGCGGTCGCCTGTGACCTTACTAGGGTGAGGATTTCTAGCTGGGACAGATTCTGCCTCAACCTCTTTACCCAGGGGTGGTAGGGTGGCGGCGGCGGTGGTGGTGGTGGTGGTGGTGGTGGTGGTGGTGGTGGTGGTGGTGGTGGTGATGGGGGAGTGGTGGTGGTGAGGTGGTGGGTATCACCACCGTCCCCAGCCTGCCAACCTTGCGGGGCTGTTACAGGAAGCAAAGGAGACTAGGATTTTAGAAGCTCAGGAGATGGCCTTGGACTGACTATCACCTCCACAGGCTCCCTCTCAGCAGCCAGGAGATGCATAGGGGCTGACCCTAAGCCATCCTGGTTCCAGGGGCTGACCCTCCTCTGACTCTGAGCCCAGAAAATGCTTCCGTTTACTCAACAGCCTGGGCTGCTCTTTCTTAGAGCCAAAAAACCCAGAATAGAGTAACATGTCCTGGGTTTCTTTTTGATTTTGATTAACAGCATTCTCTTTCCATAAGGATAAAGCTGAAGCCTGAGAATGAGGCCTGCCCTGGCCACTAGGCTGTTGAATGGAGCCTGGGACTGGTTCATAACAGGTCCTTCTTTTTCAGCACTTCCAGAGCCAGAGTCCCCTGTGAGAAGGGGCAGACTGGAAGGCTCTGGCTATCAATAACCTCTCCATCCAATCTGACATTCATCATGCAAGTGCTATGCACATTCACTTTCTTCTAGGTCAGTTGTTTTATTACTGTATTTTAATTGTACAAAATAATGGTTGCATTGAGATGTTAATGCATCTTTTTTTCCCCCCTGTGAAACAGACATGTGGGGATGGAGAAAGGGCAGTACTGGGCTTAGCATGGGACTTTTAGTTAGACACTGTGATCCACACCTGAAATCCCAGAACCTGGAAGACTAAGTCAGGAGGATTAGGAGTTGAAGGCAAGTTTTGGCTACATAGTGAGAACTTGTCTCTAAACATCAACTACTAGGCTGCCAATGCCGTGACTCCTCAGACCTGTAATCCCACCACTTGGGAGGATGAGGCAGAAGGATAGACCCAAGTTCCAGGCTAGCATGGGTACAATTGGGATTCCGTCTCAAAACACCAAAAGCCAAATGCTGAACAAACAAAAACCCATGCCTTCTAACCAAATTAGGAAAGTGGAGGTGTTTGGGACAGAGGTGAGCAAAATTTCTTAGCAGGAGCGGGATTTATAGATGATTCTGAGTTACAGCCTTCCCTTCCCACGTAGACCAGTCCCAAGCCACACTGGATTATTATTCAACACCC
>CABHPQ010165933.1:0-25655 GCA_902168405.1 Peromyscus aztecus | reverse complement strand
TCTTTCATGGACCAGGCAACAGTAGCTCATAGAAGCTGAATGTCTTGTCCCCCAAATCACACAGCTAGCTCTTCAAGGGCTAAGGTCATAACCCTTCCTTGTCCAGACACTCAACTCCAGTTCTTAACCCTCTGGGAACAGAAGAGCTGAGGCTATGTGGCTGTACATCATCATCCAAAGATATAAAGGACCTCAGAGAATGTACAGCACCTTCGGCCCTCTGTACAGGGACCCAACTGGTTAAAGAACTCTGATTTTCCTTTGGGAAGAAATAATTCTAATACCAGGGCTCCTCAATTACTCTGTGCAATTAAGTCCTGAGTGCTTGTTTGAACAATTAACCAAAATAATTATAAACGTATCTCTGTTACTACAATTGCATATTAACAAAGGCTCAGGGCCAATTAATCATTACTCCATCAATATCTAATTTGCATAAACCTATCGTCTTTAAAGACTCCATGTTTGGGGTGACAGGACTCCTTCATCGATTATGGAAATGTCCCCATCAAACCTCCCCGAGGCCGTCAGAAGGAATAAAAGGGGTTGTCTGTTGTGGGCTGCTTAGCACCCTGCCCACCCTCCCCAGGACAGGCAGGGATTGAGAACAAAGGGGAGAGACACAATTAATTTGCAGGGAGAGAAAACTGAGGAGTTTCAGATTGTGAGGGTGATGGGCAGAGAGGAGGCATTGTGCCTGAGCTCTGGAGGGTGAGAACTAGCAGCTGAGATACATATGGGGTCATCCAAATTCTTTCATTCATTCATTCATTCATTCATTCATTCTTTCTTTCTTTCTTTCTTTCTTTCAATTGGTCTATCCACAAATTTCTGTCTGGTATGTGATAAGGGCTAAAAAGCAATAGTGAATGAGATTCTTCCAGGTCCATGAAGAGTAAGGTAGACAACAAGATGCCATTAATAGGGGTGGGTTTTCCAAAAACGAGTGCCGAGAGTTTGCTGTGAGAAATGGTTAGTGTTCAAGTCCCGGGGAAAGGAGGAAAGGAGCACTGTTTAGCAGGGAGAAGTGAGGCTTTGATCAGGACCAATAGAACCTCAAGCCTACCCGATGTGGTCGTCTGAGGCAAGCCAGACATCAGAGCTGTTTGGAGCTGGATGTTCATAGCATGGCTTGCTTAGCTTGCCTGGCTTGCTTGGTCACTGGAAGGGGGCTGCCCAGGCTGAGCTGACTCTCCAATTAAGGGAGATGGGGAGGGAAGAAGCTGGCCCTGTGCTGACTTCTCTTCATGGGATGGGAGTCCTTTCTGTATGTTCATGTGCATATATGCATATGTACATGTACGCAGGTGTGTTTACACCCATGTGCATATGCAGGCCAGAAGTGGACTTCGGGTGTCTTACTTGATGGTTGACTATCCCCCACTTTATCTCTTGAGACAAGGGCACTCACAGAACCTGTGGCTTATCAGTTTACCTAGACTGGCTGGCCAATAAGTTTCAAGGTCCCATCCGTCCCCTCTTCCAAACAGGTTTTACATTCCACTTTTATGTGGGTACTGGGGATTTGAATTTGGCTTCTCATACTTGCTCAGCAGGCACTTTCCTGACTGAACTATATCCCCAAGCCCCAAGTCTTTTTTTGAAGAGTGATTTGGACAGGCTTAGCAAACTAAGATCTGTAAGGACACTGCAGAGAGAAAGAGATGAAGTCACAGTAACCCAGAGAAGGTAACACTGATGCTGAGTCAAGAGGCCACAATGCCCTCATAGGCTTATTGGAGGAGGCAACATTGAAGCAAGGGCTGAAATATGGACAGACCCCATCAGGCTGGGAGAGCAGTAAGTATGTGGCAGATCGGAGGAAGTGTTGAAGCTCAACTGGGAAGAGGACCACCGAAACAGAGAACTCAGAGGGGCAGCAGACACCGAAATGGGAGACTGCTCAGTGCAGATCGTGCCCGACTGGCATAGGACATACACGTCCAGGTTGCTCTATCCACTGTGACCAGGCTGTTATTCCCATGGGCTCCTCTGTTTCCCAGGAACAGGGCAGGTGAGATGGCATCACCATGGAGATGGTAGCCAGCCATGCACTTCTGAGCCTCTCCTCTGCATGTGGGAACAAGACGGTGGTTTTGGTTAAGCATCAGTTTTGAGTAGGGCACCCTGACGGGGTCCATTTTGTTGTTGTTTTGTCACAGTCTAAATTTCTGTGAGGAGAAGGGCATGCCACCGTGCTCATGTGGCAGGCAGTGGGCAATTTTCAGAAGTCAGCTAGTTCTCTACCTCCATCCTTAGAGTCCTAGGGATAAAACTTGGGTCATCAGATTTGGTGGAAACTTATCCATTGAGCCATCTCATTTTTTTTTAAATATTGCTAGTGTGTATTAAGTGATAAATGACATCATCATTGATGTATATATCATATCATCTATATTGTGTACATTGATCATCTCCCATTACCCAGTCCCACAACCTTCCTCTCTCCTGCTTCCCATGGTCCTCTTCATATTCACAAATCATCCCCCTTTGTACCTTCATTCATTTTAATCGCTCTCTCTCTCTCTCTCTCTCTCTCTCTCACACACACACACACACACACACACACACACACACACACACGAGAGAGAGAGAGAGAGAGAGAGAGAGAGAGAGAGAGAAAGAGTGAGAGAGACAGAGACAGAGACAGACAGAGACAGAGACAGAGATACAGAGAGAAAGTCAGACAGGAAAGAAACAGACAAATCTGAGAACACAAAGCACTGTGCATGCACTGTTTTAGTTTACTTTCTAAGATGCTAAGTGCAGATAAACCCATCTTTAGACATCTGTGGATGACATTTCAATCACCAGCCACTGGGCCTTCCAGGAGCCAGGTACTCTGCATGGCTCAATGAGATCATGGTACAGACTCCTAAGCCTTGTTGCAGGGACTGAATATGACAGGAATCAAAGTAAAAGTTTAGGCAGAAAATAACGATCACTCAAAAGAGCTACAGCTGAAAGAGAAAGTGAAACAGAGAAGCAGGTGACTTCAGAAATGCAGAAACGGACTCTCTTCCCGGTGATCTGCTGGACAACCCTTTGGCCTGGATTGCGATGTGTGACAGGAAGAGACGGGCAGAAGGAAAAGGAATTCACCTGCGTGCTTCCAGGGAAATGTTAAAATGCTACAAGGTGGCCACATGAGGACAGCAATTTCTGTCCCTACAGTGATAGCTACTACCACAACCAGGCTGGACAGCTCAAACACAGGGTATAGGAAAAGTAAAACTTAAAGTGAGAGCCCCAGGGGCAAGCAGAACTTGCTGGAGAGGCAAAGCCCTGTGTGCTCGGAAGGACAGGGAGCTTTACTGGAGTTGAGAGCCTGGGAAGGGGCAGCTTGACCTGGCCCCAGGGTAGACAAGGGGACATGAAACCAGCTGATGGTAATAATTATACTCTGGGCTCATAGCTGTTTCCAGACACTGTTAGTCTTACAAAACCACCAAATCTGCCTCACACAAGACACAGGAAAACTTTTGCCCAAAATGTTAACAGATTCCTTGATCAAAAAGTACCTTCAGTATTGCAGAGGGTTGCGGGGGAACTCCTGTAATCTCTGAACTCAGATGCTTGAGGCAGGAGGCTAATGAGTTTGAGACCAGCCTCGGCTACATAGTGAGTTTCAAGCTAGCCTAGGCTGTGTATACTAAGACACTGTCAAGAAGAAGAGGAGGAGAAGGAGGAAGAGAAAGAGAAAGAAAGAGGAAGAGGAAGGGAAAGAAAAGATCCTTTGAGATGGCTTAGCAAGTAAAGGTGTCGACTGCCAAGTTCAATCCCCACATCCCATATGGTAGAAGGAAAGAGCCAAATCATGCCAATTATCCTCCGACATATGCCACTCCCTCAGCGCAGACACACAAATAAATATAATCTGTAATGGAAGGAAGGAATAATTGAATAATTGAATAATCCCTTAGGTGACTGGGAGGTCAGTCTGGGTCCACAAACACTTCAGGATAAACACCTATTGTGCCTACTGCGTGCATTATCCTAGTCATGTCCTCTCCATTCCATAAGGAAACCTCCTCCTACATGAAACACAGGTGGGCCAGTTGGAGGATCCCATAGCCACATAACCACACTGGGTTTAGCGGGAAAAGTGATATTTTTCCCCAGGAAGAAACAGACTCCAGTTAGCATTTCTCTAACAGAATCCCCTTGGTGGTTAACATGCAAACGCAACAAGATACATGTTCCTTGATGTAGCATCCATCCACCACTGTTACAAAGGAAAACACATTCCCATTCCCAACAGCAGTACACCGTATTGTCCAGAAAATGTACCAAGAAAGATTTGAGCTATCCTGTAAATAGTCAATAGGTTATCAGCCTGACGGGAAGTTTTTTTTTTTTGTTTTTTGTTTTTTTTTGTTTTTGTTTTGTTTTGTTTTTGTTTTTGTTTTTGTTTTTTTTTTTGGTTTTTTGAGACAGGGTTTCTCTGTGTAGTTTTGGTGCCTATCCTGCGTCTTGCTCTGTAGACAAGGCTGGTCTTAAACTCATAGAGATCCCCTTGGCTCTGCCTCCTGACGGCTGGGACTAAAGTCCTGCACCACTGCCACCCGGCTGAGATTTTTAAATTATATTTATTTATTGTGTGTTGGGATGGGGTGCAGGGTGTGCTCTGTGTCACATGTGAGGAAGTCAGAGGACAACTTGCTGGAGTCATTTCTTGCCTTCCACTATGTGGGTTCCAAGGATTAAATTCAGGTAATCAGCATTGGCAGCAAGGATCTTTACCTACTGAACTATCTCACTACCCCAACAGGAAAATGTTTTAATGCTGATCATCAGTTTAATGACCCAAGTCTCAGATGTGGATGATGCTAAGACTCTTAGTGAGCAGAAACAATGCAGCTGATGGACAATATCCCTGGTAACTGCTTGGGCTTCTGTGAGCAAACACAGAAGCATCCCACATTCTAGCAAGACAGCTCTCTACATTAATAGCTCTTTTATCTCTTCTTAGTGATGAGAAATTGATTAAAGATATCAGGTTGAAAGGTAAGTCCACTTAATTCCATTCTATTGGAAATAACAGAATCAAGGACTCCAGTTAACCCTTGGAGTAGATTGTCAGAGGCTGGGAAATGGATTGTTTATGCTCAGTGGGAAAGGCTGTGTGAGCAGATGAATCCAGGAACCCAATTCCATATCTACCTTGAAGCCACCACAAGCCTCTATGACTCTGGGCTTGAGTAGGTAAGGAAGTGTTTTCAAGGCTGAGAAGTGAAGGGGAAAGAGACACAATTCCAGGAGTACACCTCAGAAAAAGGTAAGAACTCCAGAAGGCACCCTGCATGGTTCAGAGCAGGAGACCCTCTGCATCTGGAAATGATATGCAGAGGGCCTATAGAACAGACCTGGGGGTTGGGGAAGGAGAATCTTCCAAGCACACAGGCCAGCACACATGTAATGAGTTGCTATTGTGTGCCGGTCTCAGTATAAGTCACTGGGAATACAGAAGAGAGGAAAAATTGACCCAATAGTAATAGTCACAATAATAATTCTCTTCTTTAGATACTTTGTAGTCCAGTGAAGGAGAAACACAGTCAACAAGTGAATACACATGTACTTTAGAGGCACGTGATGAGGAAGACAACTGAACTTGTTTGAGGTTCATCTATGATTTCTTTTCTTGAGGACCATGAACAGAAGTTCCTGGAAAGAACCCCACCTACTGCAAGCTGATTGACTGGAACTTCAGAGGTGTAGAGAGGTTGGAATGTTGCAAGTCCAGAGTCAAATTATTGTGGGGCATCTTTACTCCTTCCCCTTAATGGCTGCTTGTGACTATCCTCTGAGTGTAAGTGCAAGCTAACATCTATATGAGCATCATTCAATTCCTCTGGTGCAGACACTCAACTTCCATCAACTACAAGATTAAGACAGCAACTGAGACCTACAGAGACCCCCACACTTTGCATTTACCTAATGCTTCCTCCAATGTAGCTGGGGAAGCTTTAATTTACAACTTCCTTTGATCTATTACTACAAAAACCTCATCAAATTGCTCCCATATTGGAACTTGGTTATTGGGGTGACCTAAGTCTGTCTTCATAGGCCATGGCCACTCATCTTTGGCTCCAGAATAAACACCCATCCCTTTGTGAGGTGAACGTTGCTTTTGCACCAGCAGACTGGTAGACTATCCCCATGAATTATAATAACATGAAGGGCTTCAGAGGACAACAGTGATCAATTCAATGAGCTTTGCTTTCAAAGATAATCCTAGCTGGACATGAAAGCCCCCCAAGCGTGTACTGTGTGGTAGGATGAGGTCAGAGCTAAGGCACTGAATAAGTCTAGGTCAGCTACTCACAACCCGTGATTCAAAGCAGCAGCAGCAGCAGCCACACTCTGTGTTGCCCAGAGCTTTAGAAATACCAGCTCTAGCCTGGGTGTGTAGCTGGGGCAGAGATGGGTGGCAGAGTGCTCTCCTATGGTGCACAAAGTTCTGGGCTTGCTTTCTAGCACTGTATTAACCAGGCGTGGTGACTCTTGCCAGGAATCCCAGCACTCTAGGGCTAGAGGAACGGGGATCACAAACCCAAGGTCATCCTCGGCTACACAGTGAGTTCATTCAAGCAAACCTAGGCTTCAGGAGACTCTTCCCAGAAAGAAAAGGAAAGGGAAGGAGAACAATTAGTTCCCCGGTTTGCATGAGGATTCCTGGGAGAAGAGCCCAGGATCTGAGTTGTAATGGGAGCTCCCAAGATTCTTCTAACTGTCAGGAGGCGTGGAGGGTGCTGGTCCATGGTCCTAGTGACAGGAGAGACAGGAGGTTGCAGTGAGACAGGTTTTGAAAAAGCAGATGAGTGGATCAATAAAGAATGGTGGCTGTGTTTTGATAAATCTATATTCCAGAGTCTTATGGAACTATTAAGAATTAGATAATGCACACAACCCAACAGGCACTTCTGATGTACTATTCAATAAAAAGACAAAATGCTGAGTACACATTAAAAACAAGCAGACGTCTACCTACATGGGTGCACATTTGCCTGTTTCCATCAGAGCGGAAAGAGCTATAGGACACTGTGTCCCAAAAAACATGAAAGGTGGCTCCCTGGCACACTGAAGGGAGAGGGGGGTCGAGCGATTTACTTACATTTTAATACATATATTTTTCTTTTTCTAATTTACTCAGCAATCATTTTTACAAATGCCATTTTTGCTTAAGACTGAAATAGTTTTACAGTGGCACAAGTCTATTAAAGAGTGCTTTGTTCACTGCAAAGCAAGCAGGTGACTCTGGGAGCAGGGCCCTGGGAAAGGCATTTCGAGAGACTCTTATGCCCCTCCCTCAGGCTGTCCCATCATCACCTCCTTGTTAGCATGAGCAAAATGACCGTGTTAATTAACTGGGGCGGGGCACAGACAGAGTTATAGAGAAGGTAGGTGGGGGGAGCCAGAGGGATGAAAGGGAAAGGGGAAAGTGATGTAATTTTATGTCAATTAAAAACATAGTTTCAAAGAGCAAAAAGAAGAATTGGGGTGAGAGCTGATCCCCAAGAGGAGACAGGAAGGGCCTCACTCTCCACCTGTGAAGGAATGGACTTACAAACACATTCCGCCAGGCTGGGAAGAGCTGCAATCTTGACTTTCCACAAAACCCAACTCCATTCTCTTTCAAAAACGGGAGATCTTTAGGACCTCATTCTCCTCGCCCAGATTTGAATAGAAAACTACATTTCTGAAGCAAAGCACAGAGACAAGGACGACAACCTGGACCCCATGTCTCTTCCCACCGGCCCAGGTCGACGGGCTTACAGGTAAATTTACAGCTGTTGTACAGGACCTTAGAGTGTGGCTTCCTAGAAACTCCAAGACTTGTGTGAAGGACATTCGACTCCCTTACTCCCTACTTTAATCAAACTGTAAGTAACTTCACATTCTGTTGCCGGTCTCTATTTTCTGGTGGAATATGGGGAAGCTGAGACCTCAGGTGGTCACTAACATGTACAAGTACAGAGAAAGAACCCAGTACCAGGTCTCACTCTCACGGCCAACAGCTCTTCAGGTCTGAGCTTCACCTTTCATGGGGCTGAGGCACCACCCAAGGAGGAAGCTTACACCCCCACTTCCATCCTGTTCTGTTCATATTTCCTGTGTGCTTGCCCTTCCTGGGTCTCTGGAGAAGACTGCTGAGCCTCCCAACTGTCCCTTGTTACCTTCTGTTTTTGTCTGTCCTTGGGTCCAGATTTGGAGAGATGACAGAACACAGCTCACGTCTTGGCTCCGGCTAGCTCACATCATTCAGCAAAAACCCTCCTAGACAAATTGCATTTACCCAAAACCTGCTTTGGGGGGGAGGGCACTTGACAAGAGCCTCTCTAGGGTCCTTCTCAACCAACCACGTGGCCACTGGGGGCAGTCATTTTTCTGAGGATTCCCCGCCCTCCTCAAGGGGTCAGCCACTGGCCATGGGGAATGTGGGCCATTGCCAGGCTCAAGGTCTGTGCCCAGGAGACAGTAACCAACTCCGCAAAGGCCTTCAGAGGCCCTTAGCAGTCCCCAAAGCATCAGTGCCAAGGCCTGTGGTGGGGGAGGGGAGAAGGAGCCTTTGGGTGGAAGCAACCTCAGCTCAAAAGAACCAACTGTGCTGATTCAAAAAAAATTTTTTTTATTTTTTCAAAAGCGCCTGTGGGTAAATTTGAGCTGCCCACAGCTCCCCAGGGGCATTGCGAACTTGCTGCCGAGCGATTTCTGTGGATTTCAGTCAAATCCTAATTTTAGTGTTCATTAAACATGGGTAATTCCCCAGCCTGTCCCTGCCTCACCTCGTACACAGGGAACATAGGCAATATAGGTCAGCGAGGCTCCAAAAACACCCCACATCAAAGGCAAACCTTTTCATTATAAGTATTAACTTTATAAATAATGATGAACTTTAAAAGTTTTCAAAACCACGGGGCCTGTGTAAGGAGAGCTGGTGCTGTCCCTGGTCTCTGTGAATATTTTCAAGAGTGTGGCTCCTTGGGGAAGAGGCAGTGAGAGGTCTGTGTTCCAGGTGACATGATACAACCCTGTCTGCAGCCACCCTCCCATCTGGGCTGATGTTGGTTCAGACTGATACAGCAGACCACAACTGAAGAGTGCAATGTTGGGAGGCAGAGGCACACACAAACTCACGTGCGCACGCACACGCACACACACACACACACACACACACACACACGCACGCACACGCACATGCACACGCACACACATACACACACAAATACATCCATCAGGGACACACATGTGTGTAATGACAACAAATGGCTTGAACACTATTTGAGCTCATATCTTAAAGGAACAAAAGGAGACATGGATGCTAAGGTTATTTATCACTTCACTGAACATCTAAAAGGCTTCCGTTATAATCCCCATAGCTTCATGATCACAAGGTGGCTGCAGAAGCACCGCACATCACTTTTTCCACCAGAATACCTACTTGATTTGACAAGCCTTAATCCTACCATGATTAAGTGTCACATTGGACAATACTCAGCATGTTTTTGCCCCTAGTCACATCTTTGAGCAATCTGTTCTCATTGCCTTAGACTCTCTGCCCTTGTTCTGAGCAGGCAAACCCTGGGCATCTCTTACTGCCCTGGCACCAGCTGCTGGGAATCCCCTCTGATGACTCTACTGCTGCTCCTTAAGAAAGGACTTCACGTAGCCCAGGCTGGCCTCAAACTCATCATGTAGCTGAGGATGACTAAACGTCTGACCCTGCTAACTCTATTCCACGATACTGGGATCCCAGCCATGTGTCATCATGCCCCACTTAAGCAGTGCTGGGGATCAAAACCAGGGCCTCCTGCATACTGGTCAGTCCCTCTGCCCACTCCACCTCCCACTTCGCTTGCTACTGTCGAAGTAGTTCTAGATCATTCATGTAACTTCTTGTTTATCTGCTCCCCACCCCCAGGACTAAGTAGGGTGGGTGAGCAGAGACTTGGTGGATTATCTCTAGAACCCCTGGCTCATCGGTCTCGTCATCACTGAATAAACACAAAGCAGGAGAATAACCCAGGTGCCACCCTGAACTTGACAGCTAGCTCTGTGTGGGGACAGACTCCACAATCAAGGTCTACCACTGCCAGGGCACAGTCAGAGATCTTCCCAGACTCTTCTGGGGACCTTATAGCTTGAAGCCTGCCCCTTCCTGCAAAACCCCCATGGGACTCACACACTCCAAAGGCTCCAGAGGTTAGGGGAGCCTTCAAAGGGCTTGCTGCTTATAATCCCAGCACTGCAGATGAAGACTGATCTGGAGTTCAGAGCCAGCCTGAGCCACATAAGGAGTTCCAGATCAGTCTCAGCAACAGAAAGGGACCTTGACTCAAAACAACAACAAACCAGTTATCTTGGAGCAGGCTTATAACACAAGTCTCTGGGAGGTGGGGAGCAGGAGGATGAACATTTTAATGTTATCCTTGGCTACATAGCAGGTTTGAGGTCAACCTGGACTCCACGAGACCCCGTTTCAAAATGTCAAACCCCAAGGGCTGGGAGAAGAGGGCAGCAAGCAAGAGGACCCGAACTCAGATCTCTGGCATTCGTGTGCAGCGGTAGCAATCTCAGTGTCAGGGAAACCACACAGGCAGAGCCCTGGGGCTCACTAGTCTGCCAATCTAGCCAAATGGAGCCAGATTCAGTGAGAAACCCTGTGTCAGAAAATAAGGTGGAGCAAGCTCAAGGGAGACAACCAAATTAGATCTCTGGCCTCAAGTGGGCACACATGCAAATGCATTCATACGGCATGTGCACATACACATACACACACACATACACACACACACACACACACACACACACATAGAGAAAGAGAGAGAGACAGAGAGACAGAGAGAGAGACAGAGACAGAGACAGGCACACAGAGACAGAGACAGAACAAAGTAAAAAGCGAGAGGTTCTGTTTGGAGATCATGGGTATCTTAGCCATAAGATTCTGGCATGGAGGGGGTTTTAAGATCAAAAGATGCTATGTCAACTGGATTTGATTAAAAGGAGGCAGGCACTGCCGAAGGACCAGATCTGCCCACTGCCAAGGAGACATTCATGTGTGTTTGGATCCCAGCTCTGCAGCTTCCTGGCTCAGACACCATTAGGTGAGGTGCTGATAAA
Source organism: Peromyscus aztecus (assembly GCA_902168405.1). Taxonomy (NCBI): domain Eukaryota; kingdom Metazoa; phylum Chordata; class Mammalia; order Rodentia; family Cricetidae; genus Peromyscus; species Peromyscus aztecus. The sequence goes on along the minus strand of CABHPQ010165933.1, from coordinate 14,534 downwards.
TCTCTGAGCCATGGTGTCCCATAACCGCACCTGGCACACTGGATTGTTGGGAAGATTAAATCAGCTAATATCTTTAAGTGCTTGAGAGAATGCCTGGAACCCAGGATGCGCTACATAAATATGATATGAATATTGCAGTCCACTCTTTTGCCAATGCCAGGGAAGAGACCAGTGTCTCCTGCCTGTGCATAGTAGACTACGCCTTCACAATCCAGAAGCTGCTACTAGCTAACCAGAAGCCACTACTAGTTAACCAGAAGCCACTACTAGTTAACCTGGATAAGCCAGGTAAGGAACACAGAGATCTGAAAGTATGGAAGCCTGTGTCTGAATTTGGCAGACTTCTTGCTGCATTGACAGCAGTTGGATCTCTACTGGTTTGTCTCCCAGGTGATTCTGGATCCTGTCAAGCAGACACTTAAGATTAAACACCACCAGGGTACAGTTCCAGATGAGCCAATCATCTTCCTAGTTGGGCTGAGTGTTTGCCTTGTTGTCAAGGGCAGCCTGGAGAGCATCTGGATTCCCTTGTCAATGAGTCACTGGAGGTTACAGAGGTTATGTGCGCCCCAGATCCAAGGCAGAGTTAGCCTCTACAGCTTGCCTGGAAAATCCCCCGAACCTCCCTGGGGAGAAGACATCACTGCAGTTCAGTGCATCAACAGGGAAGGAATAGGACCTTCCCCTCAAAATAAAAGATTGAACACCATCTCCCTCTTTCAGTATCCGTCACAGCCCTAGGTTCTTCTCTGTGGCTGTTGTAAAACACCCCGACACAAAACAGCTTAGGTAGGAGAGATGTGCTAGAGCTTCAGTTCTAGGTTCCAGTCCACGGTTGTGAAGAAGGGAGGCAGGAGCTTGAAGCAGCTAGTCACATCTACAGTCAAGAGCAGAGGGAGAGCAAACGCAGATCTCCATACGCGTATTCAGCTCATGGCCTCCAGCCAGGGAGTGATGCTGCCCACACCAATTAGCGTGATCAAGACCACCCACCCTCAGACATACCTAAAGGTTAACCTGATCTAGACAATCCCTCACTGGGACTCTCTGCACAGGTGATTGTGGGTCGGGTCAAGGTGACCATTAAAACTAACCATCACTGCTACCAATGCAGAGAAAGAGTGTCAAGTACTCAAATGCATCCCTCCAAACCCCCCAACCCAGTGTCCTCCCACTTCAGGGTTTTGATTCAGTGGATAAAGACACTTGTTGTCAAGTCCCAAATGACCTCCTGTAGAATTTTTAGCAAGAAAGATCCACATTGTAGCAAGACAGAACTAACTCCCCAAAATTTTCCTCTGACTTCCACATGCATGTTATATGCCCCTACTTCATACAAATGTGTGTGTGTGTGTGTGTGTGTGTGTGTGTGTGTGTGTGTGTGTGTGAACACAGGTGTACATGCAAGCAAAATAGTTGTAAAGCTGCTGCAAAAAAATGCTGAATAACTGATTGAAAATGGAGGCAAACACATTGGAAGCAACCCCTAAACATGAGAGACTTTACTGCTCTTGATCATTTTGCTTTTTATTGATAAGTTGAAGGATGGAGGACTAGTAAGTGTTTTCAGGCAAAAAAAAAAAAAAACTCTGACTACCTGTGAAGGAATAAAAATGATATTGGTTTCACCTGGAAAATGTGCTAGGAAAAACTTAAGCATGTCCATGTGAATAGTGTTTCCAAGGGAAAATGAAAAAAACAGAAAATATTATACCCAGCTAAATAGACAGGGACATGAAAAATATGATTAAAATACAGTTTAACATTCATTTATGGTTTTAGGAGAGAAGAATTAGAATGTGATAAGATGTACAACTATAAACCCTACATTTTCAATGATTAAAATAATTTAAAATCTACTTTGTAGAGAACCCCTAAGGAACCATAAAGCTTTGATACAAAGCTGAGAGCATATGATGTCCTAAGAAAGCACTACCTCCTGCAACATAAACAAGGGTAAGAACTGGAAATAAATCAGATTCCTTGACTGTAAGAAGAGAAATAATAGCCAACATGGGCTGAGTCTGAGTCTCAGTGAATAGAGACAATGCCTAACAGGGACAAGTCCTAGGTCCCATCACTAGCACTGATTAAACCAAGCTTAATTCCAGCACTCAGGAGGCAGAGGCAGGAGGATCAGGAGCTCAAAGTAATCCTCTCATAGCAAGTTCAATGCCAACCTCTGATACCTGAGGCCCTGTCTCAAAAAAATGAAATGAAAGAAAAAGAAAGCCAATGTGGAATAAAGCCCTTGACTGTTGGAAGTATGTTTGTTAGAAAGAGGCAGACTTTGGGCTAGTCTGTTTATTGAAGTGCTGGTGTGACATTCTGTTTTAACCTTAGTTGTTGTTACAGACTGAAAAGTTAGGTGATTATGACATGTTTATAATGGGAAATATTTATTTACCCATCATGTTTTTGTTCTAGGGAACTGAAATTTATTTACCACATAACTACCATGAATGCACTGAAGTTAGTATAATTATATCCAAGATGAAACAGCCAGCATTCTCAAGGGAGTTATGAAACAAATGCAAAGAGCCAACAGAAAACATTTCTCTCCCACCTTGTACAAATTACAGTACAAGTAAAAATAAACGGCAGCTATAAAAGAAACACTTGAGAAATAGCATTGCCTTGTAGCCTTTGCTCATTCATGCGCAGAATAACAGTAAGAAATGGATTAAAAATAAACTCAGACATTGTACCTTTTACACAGTGAGGGGTGGTGAATGTGGAGACCTTCCATGTGGTTCTAAGTTACAAATACAGAGTCTGAAGATGCAGCTTAGTGAGTAGAGTGCTTGTCTAGCACACAGGAAGCTTGGGGTTTCATCCCCACTGCCTCATAAAGGGGGCATAGTGCTGGATCCTTGTAAATTCAATACTAGCGTGACATAGGCAGGAGAATCAGAAGTTCAAGGTCAACCTGGGCTACTTAGAAAGTTTGAAGCTAGGCTGTAATACATGATACTCTGTCTCAAAAAAAGTACAAATATGTTAATATAACAGTGACCACTGATAGATATAATATACAGAAATCACTACCATCTACAGAGCAAGAGATTGCAATTTGCATTAGTTCACTTCCATAGGTGCAAGAAGGTACCTATTGCTATGTGATAAACCATCTCGAATTTAGTGGTTCAAAGCCATTGGTTCAAAGCTATGTGATAAACCATCTCGAATTTAGTGGTTCAAAGCAAATCCTGACAACTTCCTCAGCAGGGTGAAAACCCAAGCACTCATCTGGGCAGAGCCTGATCTCAGCATGATAGATGACCTGGCAGATCACCCGCACTTGTTTTTCAAGGACATCCTTACCAGTCTGCTAGCTGGCTTGTCATCTGTGACCTCAGCTGGGTGATAAGATCAAATGTCTTCATCATGCAGCAGACTATTCCAAGACAGAGAAGAGTTCATTAGATCCTCACATGGTACATCATCCCTTCCACTCAGCCCTGTTGGCAAAGCAATTCTAGGAGCCAGCAGCTCTACGACTCCATCTGCCAAAGAAGAGGCTGCAGAGCCATACTGTGAAGAGTAGAGGCAGGAGGGAAGGTACAGAGCGGGGCGATCCTTGAATGATCTTTGCAGCCAATCACAGTTAAGGAAGGGATAATGAGATGAAGCAAAGTAGAATCATCTTCTTGTTATGAATAGGAAATTCTTTAATGAGCAAGAAGTTCTATTAACCACATATCTCAACTGAAAAATGCACATGACTAAATAACATTGTCTTCCATGAGTAAAGTAAAAAATAACGAAGTAAAGAAAAAATGATCGGTGCTCTAAAATTGGGCAGGAGGTCTGATGATGCAATCAATAACAGAAGAAAGGTAACTACTGACCCTAAAAAGTGCCCAACCCTATTGGTGATCAAATAACCACCACTTAATATGCATATATGTGCATCCATACAAATATATGATATGTACAGAAATCCATATACGTGAATATGTTTTCCTACACTCTATTAAAATACATAAATGTACGGATATATTCTAAACAATTGAAAAGGTACAATTTTGCCTCCCAAATGTGAAAATATTCTCTTAAAATGATAATCTACTCTACTCTAGGAGAAAGTTTCTTTTTCATACTACCAGTGAGGATGGAAAATGGAAAAAGTGTCCTAAAGATGTCAGCTCATCTACCTCTATCAAAAGCATAAGAAATAAGTTTGCTCCCTGGCAAAGCACCCTGGGGAAAAAAATAAGACATCTAAAACGGTCTAACTACAGATTTACTCTTCGGTATGTTATACACCATCATTACGATTACCACCACAGCCATCATCACCATCACCATCACCACCAGGACACCACAGCCATCATCACCATGACCACCATGACTACTATCACCACCATCACAGCCACACCATCTTCAGTACCATTACCACAATTGTCACCAGTTCCTGCTCCCCTGCCAGCCAGGTTGACATTCTGTCCACATTGTGTAGACTTGAAGACTACACATAGTTAAAGGGGTAAAACTCAATATTAATGGCATTATCACTGAAAATGATAGTCCAGGAGGCAGAGAAGGCAAACATGTCTGCCTAGCTGAGGTTATGCCTTATTTCGGATAGCATACTCCATGGCCAAGTTTGCACATATACAGGGTGGGGGCTGGAGAGAACACAGATGTGCTATAGCCATACAGTCGAATATTCTTTAACAATAAAAAGCAACAAAATCCTGGCACATGTTACAACACCACATGCAAGTGGAAGAAGGCATTTTCAGAAAGTACAAATTAACTGAAACAGAGATCAGCAGTGGCCTATGGCTTGGGATGGGCATGGGACTAAAGCACAACTGGTGAAGGAGCTTTTGGAATTGGTGGGGAAGTCTACAACCAGCTTATGGTGCTATCAGGCTGCACCACTTTAGAAATTACCCCCAAATCACTGCATACTTACAAGAGTGACATTTCATGGTATGCGAATAACACTTCAATATAACTATTTGCAAAAAGCAAGATACAGAATCTAGACATGTATCTGACTAAAAGATCAATTCACAGATACATGAGTCAGCGTCTTAAAAGAAGACTCAACTAAGCAGATAGGCAGCCAGTTCCCAACATAGGAATCACACACAGACCATCACACCGGCAATAGTCAAAAGGCATTTGATCCTCCCAGAAAGCAGTGAAATGTGAGTTAGAGCAATGAAACCCTGTGATCTCTTTTGCTCTTCTCGGTAACCATGTAAGAGAACATAGCTGTCCCCAATTTGCTGAGAAGAAACAGAGACGCAGAGGGTATTGACCACTTGCCCAGGCTCACTCACTCAATTCCATGATGAAGAAGTACTTTCTCATGACTTCATATCATGCCACTATTATACCCAGAGTCCCCCAAAGACCATCAAGAGACCAAATCTGATGCAAAAGCAGAGTCTTTTTACTGTTGTGAGTTAACCCAGGCCTCTCCATTCGTTTGATGCAGCAGCAGAGCAGGAGAGACCCCCAGGTAACAAGGGGGCAAGGTATTTATAGGGAGTAAAGCAAGGTAGGGTCTTGGGGTCTACAGACTGCATAGGAACAGACTCAGAATTAGTTTATGCAAGTGGAAATCATGTTAGTAACTTTTAGTTGGCTAGGGTTAGTTGGGGGTTACAGTTATCTACTTTGGGGCAGGCCTGGACAAGTCCCAGGCTTTGTCCTTGAGCTGTTGTGGAGGTTGGCTAATCTAGCACATACTGACTGTGGGGGCTGGCACAATGGCCCAGGCTTGGTGAGTCCTATCTCCCTGTCCCTGCTGGCAGGGGCATCAGTGATTAATTGTCTTTTGTTCATGGCCTTCTCAGAAACTGCTTGCTCAATCTCAGGAAACTGAAATTGAGGCTTGATCTCTGAGAGAAGACTGAGCAGCTTGTTGTGGCATCTGCTTGGAACTTTCAGCCACCTGGATCTTCAATGATTCTAGTTTTAATCCAACGCGTGTATAGAGCAACAAGGGATTGAGATGTTACAGATAGTGATGGGCTGGACCGGCTTACTTAGTTCAGTAATGTGCTCTGTGGGACATTTGTATTATTCTTATTAACACCTAATGGCCCATCAGGGTCTGCAATGGATTTTTTGTTTTTCTATTCACGGGTAGATATTGAGATTTCATTAATGCCAATTTGTCACCAGAACCCTGTCCGGTGAGTACAGCCATGATCACTGTAGAAGCTGAAGTGTGTAAGATTGTTCAGTACAGTTCTTAGAAAATTGGCTCAAACCCTTCAGTTCTGCCTACTCAAATACCACCTGAGAATAAGAAGTCCTTAGCTATTGCCCCAGCAACATGGCTCACACACCTTGAGGACTCTCTTGGGCTTCAGTTTTCTTCTGTAAGATGATTCTTTCTAATCTTGCTGTATTGAGCACATCAAAGAGGTTGGGTGTAGATGGATTAAGGTACAAAATAACTGTGAAGGCAGACTTCTCTAGAAGCAATGTCTACTATGACCTAAACTCCTCTGCTTCTGATCTTATGCCACAGACACAGAGATGTCTAATGTTGGGCTTTGACAGGGCACTCCAGACATCAAAAAATGAAACCAAACTTAAGTCAGTCAGAACAAAAGAACACTGCAATTGGTGTGAACACAAAGAGCCCTTGGCTCTGTGAAAACCTTCATAACTAGGCTTCTTTCCCAGAAGTCCTCTGAGTCTTCCTACAACTGACTGAAAGGCACAGGAGAGAAAGAAGAGATGAGATGTTCAGGGAAGGATCTAGCCTACTGTTATCCTGTGAGTCTGTCACTGTAGATATTGAGAACAAAGGTCATCCTAGCTCCATCCTTAACTCACAGTCCTCCAAGGTGATTTTGATGTGTTCACTAAAGTCAGAGGACCTTTGTGCAGAAGGCAGGCAATGAGGTGTCAATCAGCAGCACCTAGGGAGTTACTAAAGTAGGAAGGCCCAGAGTCGTAGACATGGGACCCTAGAGGGGCTAGAGATGTGGCTCAGTTGGTGAACTGCTCTTTCTAGCATATACAAGGCCCTGGGTTCCAACCCCAGCGCTGCATATACAGGTTTCCCAAGTGGCCTTGGTGTGCGCAGAGCTTGAGATATTTGATGAATGGAGCAGTCCACCCTTGTGGGGGGAAATGTCCCCCTCACCCATGTATCGCCCTGAAGTGTCTGGCACACAGTTACTTAAATTTGACCAGAATCATGTATATGCATCAGTATACCAAAGAGTGAGGGACACCCTGAGGCCTGCTCAGACTGTCATTTGCACCTTAGAAGTCATCATCTCCGATCACAACAGAGCCAGAGCCCAATCCATAGTTTCTTCTTCTCTGTACTTTTCCTTCACAGGTGCCTGAAAGAAAACGGCTAACTGTGGGTGGCGGCTCATTTGGCATCTCCCCTATGTAAGATAAGCTCCAAGGGCAGGGACCTCACAGCTTCTTCATCACTGGTCTATAGCACTTCCAAAAAAAAAAAAAAAAGATAGGAGCTGCATAATGAATTAATCTGGCTGTCAAATGCCATTCAAGTGAGTACTCCAAAAAATTCATGTGTTGAAACTTAATCTGCCAATTCCTCTACTAAGGATATGTGAAGGTGGGGCCTTTGGAAAGTGCTTAATGCTAGACTGGGTTCTGAGCATCCACGACTCACAAGAAGATGAAGAGAGATCTCATTCACACAGTTGTTCTGTGTCTGCCCCATGCTATGATGCAGCAAGAAGGTCCTCACCAAATGCCAAGCAGATGTGGCACCACATTCTTTGGTTTTTCTGCTTCTAGAAACAAGAGCCAAGGAAATTTCATTTTTTAAAATCAATTACTTGGTCTCAGGGATTTTGTTATAGCAACAGAAAACAGAGGAAGACACTGTGAATAGCTGGGTGTAAGCAGTTCAAATATATTCAAGTGTGTTTCACTAAAATCATAGTCTTCTGCCTCCAAGTAATTCATAAATCCAGACAGGTCTCATATTGTTCGACTCTTTTTCTATTTTCATTTCTGTTTTGTGGCAAATTCCATGACCAAAAGCAACTAAATGGGGGAAAGGTTTATTTGGCTTACACTTCCAGGACACAGTCCATCACTGGGGGGAATCGGGCAGGAACTCAAGCAGGAACTTGAGACAGAAACCACAGATGCATGATGTTTATTGACTCACTCACTTTCTTATGCAGCTCAGGACCACTTGTCCATGGAATGGTGCCACCCACAGTGGGCTGTGCTCTCCCACATCAATTAACAATCAAGACACACTCCCCTACACTCATATTCACAGAACAATCTGAGCTAGGCAAGCCCTCAGTTTGAGACTCTTTTCTCGGGTGACTCTAAGCTGTGTCAAGTTGACAATTAAAAACTAACTAGAATACCTCCTTAAATGTTTTTGACATTCTGTATTCTCTTGATTCTAGGATTTCTTCCCAAAAAAATTTACGGTATGTCTGCACCTGACTCACCATCAACCATACTACTGTTGAGAAATTTCTGAGATGGTATGTGACATAGAGTTCAAATCTAAATTTAATTGGTGGTTCCAGCAAATACATTTAAGACAATCCAGAAAAAGAGGGGGGAAAAAAGAATGTGCAGCCCTCTTATCAACAAATTTCATTTTCAGATCATCAAAAATATGGAATTCACATAAAGAAGAGAAAGATTAAAACATGTATTGATATAGGACCTCAGAATTTGAGATCCTTCAAAAACCAAAACTATCAGTATTTCACTGAGGCTGTGAGCAAGCCCAGGAATGTGTTCAATAATGCCATGAACTACCTAGCCTGGAAAAATAATTGGGACATGAGAATGTGGACTTCCATTCACTCCAGCAACTGTGAACCCTCATTTAGTGTGGCTTGTCTGAGATAGAAGGTGCTGGCGAAAATGCCAAAAAACCAAGTGGTTAAGTCAGACACCAGCTCTCCTTCCCCCCACCCCCATTGAGCCACTCAAACAAAAACATCAAAGAGTGGGGATACTTCAGGGAGTCAAACTTTTAAAAGTCCCCCATGTAGAAAACTTAGACTCTCATGGGGGAGACAGATAACAATCAAGTAACTGTGTAATGTGTTGGGTGTTTGGAAAGTACTGTGAAAATAAAATAAGGCAGAGCTGGAACAGAGGGAATGTCAGAGATGGGGGGGGGTCAACTGAAATATGGTAGTTAGGGAAAGCAATGGGGAGTACAGACGAGAAGGTAAGGATCTCTGGAGCCTCCGAATCTTCACAGTCTCTGGAGGAACTCTGGAACTCAGGGCATGAAGCATGCAGTTTCCCAGTTGGGCACATGTCTGCCCGTTCCCCTTATAAAGCACAAGGGCCACTGTTTGTAGCATAGAGAATGGGCACAGAGATAAGTAGAGAATGGTGGGTGTGGGCAGCAGAGACTAGGGCAGCACAAATGGACTCTGCTGGGTGAACAAGAGTGGGAAGGCATTAGAGAAAGACATTTGACCAAAAATGTAATGTCCACACTGAATATGAACATTACATAATGTAATGAATGAGCAAAGCAGCAACTGATACTCTACTCGTGTGTGTGTGTGTGTGTGTGTGTGTGTGTGTGTGTGTGTGTATGCACGTGCACGCATGAGCATGCACATGTAGGAATATGCATGTTGTGGATACACCAGGGCCAAGATTAAGTATCATTCCACTACCACCTCTCTTTGAAACTGGACTGGCATTGGAACTGAACAAGCAGGCTGAGCTGGCTGTCCTGTGAGCCCCAGAGATCTGCTTGGATCTGCCTCCCCAGTGCAGAGACTACTGCACATACCACCAAGCCTGGCTATTTTGCATGGGTTCTGGGGACCAAACTCAGGTCCTTGTACTTACAAACCCAGTACTTTACTGACTGAACTATTTCCCCAGCCCTCCTGTCACCTACCACCTATGCATGTCTGTAACTTAATATCCACTACAGTAATTGGCATGCCAGCCAGAGACACCTCACATGCACTTGGAGGGTGCAGTACAATGTGCTTTCTGCTCCCCATGTTTTCTTCTGAACTAGGGACAGAGAAGGATCTACCTGAGTGTACTATCTCTCACCAGAAATGAGAGAAATATCCATCTCAAGACAGCAAATAGGTTCCTTGATATTTTTAGGACTCCAGCAGTTGAACTCCCTGGACTCAAAAAGGATGCCCTGATCAAAGAGACCTAAAGGGATTCTTCAGTCCAGAGAGCTGTGTCTCTAATAGGATTATGCCTTTGGTGGGGAGGGGGGTGGTATAAAGAGCTGTTTCTAACTCTAGACATTCTAGGTATGAAGTATGCCTCAAAAACAATCTGTTTTTATATACTCTGAAGCTGGTGCTTGACAAGGAAGACTGCAATGCCCCCAAGCAGAGAGCCTCACACAAGATACTTGGAGAGAAGAAATGTGTGTGTGTGTGTGTGTGTGTGTGTGTGTGTGTGTGTGTGAATGCATGTGCATGAGCACACATACATTTACATTGTTTGATGCAAACTCTTATATGATGTTTAAACAGCACGTATCCAATACCAAGGGTTGGGCGGATACAGATGAATATAACATAGATTTTCCCTCAAGTTATTCAAGGAGAGAACCAGAGAAAGAAGAGAAACTATAATGGAAGCTTAAGGAAGGAGGGAAAGGAGCCACAAGGAGGAGGGGGTAAAGGCTGATGGAACCACCTCACCACCTTCCCTCCCATGGACAATGAAAACAACAATGAAAAGGTCAATAGTGATTGAATCACTGACTGAATGTTTCTGTTCTTTCCCTCCTTGCTTCTTGTCAAGCCACAACCTGATTGTTCAACAATCCCTCCCTCAGAAGAGCCTTTCCCAACCTCCCAGCATTCCCTGCTCTACTGAAGTACCACTTTCTTTCTGCACCTCAGCATCCCACTCCATGTTTGTTGCCTAATGGACACCACAAAAGGATTCTCCTACTAATACGAATTTCAACTATTTGAACTGAGCCTTAGATGATCAGTTGAGGTGCTGTCTGGGCTTGTTTCTTCTAAAATCTTCCATTGAGGAATCCTGTCCTCACTCTTTCCAGTTTTCAGGGACCATTTGCATTCCTAGGATTGTGGCTACATCACTCCAAGCTCTGCTTCCTCTGTCATTTCTCATCTTCTTCTGTCCTGTCTTCTTGCTGTAGAGACATTTGTGAGCATTTTAAGTGCCCATCCACACATTCCCCTTTATCAAGATCCTTAGTTTAATCACATCATCAAAGGTCCTATGCTCTACAAGGAAAGGAGTATTTTGGAGTACCATTATATAACCTATTATATTCACATTATGTTTTGGGTAGGAATGTCTTTACACATAATTGACAAAAATCTAGCTAACCCTGGTTAATTTCCCACATATAAAATAAGTCTGGAGGTAGCAAACTGGCATTCAAAAACAAAGTCAACACAAGTCACTCTGAAATTGTCCTGGTCAATCTCTCCCAGACACAAAATGGTACCTTTAGTTTGGGGCTGCATTTGAAGAAGCTATCCACGTCAACATCACTCATATCTTTCACATATACACTGGGGAAAACAATGCTTTCCAGAAACCTTCATGCTGTCTTAACCAGGACCACATCTTAGATACATAGAGCAGTCTCCAATGTCACACATGATCACTTCCATTTTTTTCCTATCAGCCCCTACAGTGAGCCATTACATTCAATCCTCAATCCAAAGGAAGGAAATTGGAATCTGCCTCTTCAGTGGAAAAGAACCAAAAACCTATGAACGTGCTGTAAGCTGCCATACACTGAGGTTGTTTTACACTTTGGTCAGAGTCTCTCCACTGGAAGTCATTAACAAGGGCCTTATACAGTAGATGTGTGCCTGAATTAGATGGTTAATGGCAGATAGCTAATAGTTGCATGGTTTGGGCACACAAAAGATTCTAGGACCTATGAAAATATTTTATACACCATGATATGTTATTTTATTGTGTCTTTTCTTTTAAAGATGTTATTTTATTGTTTGATTATGTGTATAGGGATGTTGAGTTTCTATACATGAGTACAAATGATCCTGGAGATCAGAAGAAGTCACTAGAGCTAGAGTTATAGGTCATTGTGAGCTGCCTGGTGTCAGTTCTGGGAAGCAAACTCAGATCCTCTACGTGAGCATTGCATTCTCTCAAGTGGTGAACTGTATCTCTAGCCTCTGTTTCACTGCATCTCAACAACATCCTTGTGAACCAGGCCTTTACAGTAGAACAGATTGCTTATTGCTCAGAAATACTCTACCAGGCCAACAGTACCCAAAGAAGAAACATTCCTGCTTGACTCCCATTGTATTGGGCCATGTGAATTGCTTTGGACAGTGAAATGTTAACAGAAGTGTCAAGAGGCTTAACTGATAATGCATGTATGATTAGACCTGCACTCTGACCTTCTGCTACCACCATGACAAGAGCATGCTTCAGCCAGGCTTCTGCCACAAAAAGGATGTGTGAAGCAAAACCCAGCCAACCTAGAAATCCCATGAGTGAGTCCAACTCAGATAGGGAGAGCCGATAACTACAGAGGACTGCGTTCTGCACTGCGACACTTAAAGGATACAAAGAGATGTTTGTTTCCAGCATTTTGGGGCGTATTTGTGTACATTTTAATGTTTAAATTAGAAGCAGCGCCTCTACTTTATGGAAGTGGAAAAAGACCCACTCACACAGCTATAAAGCATCAGGACCAGGTTGAACACCCAAACCTGCTTGCAGTTCAAATCTAATTCTCCTAATTATTATGAAAGTCTCTCGGTGTTGAACCAAATCCTAAATGTTAAATCATAAAAAGCCAGGTGTGGGCACACATACCTGTAATTCCAGCACTGGGGAAGTGGAGACAGGAGTGTGGTGGTATTGTGTTCCCCAAAATATTGTATGTCCTAATAAACTTATCTGGGGTCAGAGAACAGAAAAGCCACTAGATACTTAGGATAGGCAGTGGTAGCACACGCCTTTAATCCTAGCATTCCAGAGGCAGAAATCCATGTGTTCAAGGATACAGCCAAGCATGGTGACTCATGCCTTTAATCCCAGAAAGCAAGCCTTTAATCCTAGGGAGTGATGGTAGAAAGCAGAAAGGTATATAAGGCGTGAGGACCAGAAACTAGAAGCATTTGGCTGGTTAAGTTTTTAGGTTTTGAGCAGCACAGCTCAGCTGAGAGCGATTCGAATATGAGGACACAGAAGCTTCCAGTCTGAGAAAACAAGATCAGCTGAGAAGTTGGCCAGGTGAGGTTAGCTGTGGCTTGTTCTGTCGCTCTGATCTTCCAGTGTTCACCCCAATAACTGGCCTCAAGTTTGATTTTTATTAATAAGAACTTTTAAGACTCCTGCAACACAGGAGGATTCCCCAACCTTGATGGCTGACCAGCCTAGCACAATCAAGGAGTTCCAGGTCCCAGGGACAGACCCAGACACACACACACACACACACACACACACACACACACACACACACACACACCACAGACACTTATGCATTTGCATACATGTGGGATGACTCATCACTAACGGGCTTGAAGGTCAGACGGCCCAAACAAGTAAAAAAGATACTTTGTGAGAGCCAGCCTGGGTCTGCCTGATGGTCTTAGCAACAGCAGCTGAAACATGATCTGGAGATGACCTGGACCAATAAGAGGCAGCCATGTCACACCAGCAGATGCATATTCATCAGACCTCTCCTCAGGGTCGGGTGGAGGGTATATAATGCTTGCCTCTTCCTGAATAAACTGAGCTTGTTGTTTCCACATTCTCCCGAAGTCCGTGTGGTTTGACTCTGTGCCTACTTGGCCCCCACCCCCAAAGGGAACAACAGCAAGGACCCTGCTACACATACATACACATGACCACAAACACATTTATGCACTGGCACACATAAGGGGAAAAAAAAGACAAGAGACAAGAGCATTCTGGTACCACAAGTCACCAAAAGTCAGTATACATCTTTGTAACAAAAAATTAAGCTTAAAAATATAAAGCAGAGTCACTTCTGACAAAGCCCATCCATGGGGCAGACAGCAAACAGAAAGGATTTACATTTTAATTTAACTGTAAGGGTTTCTTTGGCTCAAAGACAACTCATTTCCCTTTAATTTATCAGCAGACCCAGTAATAAAATCAGACAAAACATCTTCCAAGGTGTAAAACACATCTACTCTCAGAATGTCTCCAAATTGTCTATTAGTTCATATTGAATTTATTCTCCTGATGAGATTGCCTGAGCTACAGCGGAGCTCATAAGTGCCAGGGCAGCTGGGCAACTGGAGAGAGAGAGAGCCATTAGTCTCGAAGAAAATGCCACCCTACTTCTTCAGGCTGCTAGAACTCTCTGAAGAGATGCTAGACAGACACAAAGCAGGTTCAGCTTGGATGTCCTCAGTGGGGTCAGAGAAGCAGGAAAGCTGATACATTGTGAGGGCTGCATCTTCTGAGCATCTAACATGGTGGGCCCCTGTATTCAGTGTTAAGTACATGAATTACCTAGTTTATCCTCACTAGAATTCTCTAACACATACATGGTCCCAGTGTTACAGGAGATGAAGGGAGAATGGGGAGGAGAGGAG
>CABHPQ010165932.1:18056-46525 GCA_902168405.1 Peromyscus aztecus | reverse complement strand
AAAAAAATTGGAATAACCTCCTGTGTTCTATCAGATCACCAAGGTATAAAGTTAGATATAAAGTTAGACTTCAATAACAACAAAAATTACAGAAAGCCTGCAATCTCATGGAAACTTAACAATGCTCAACTGAATCACCAATGCATCAAGGAAGAAATAAATAAAGAAATTAAAGACTTCCTAGAGATCAATGAAAATGAATATACCACATACCCAAACTAATGGGATGCTATGAAAGCAGTGCTAAGAGAAAAATTCATAGCACTAAATGCCCACATAAAAAGCTGGAAAAATCTCACACTAGTGACTTAACAGCACACCTGAAATCCCTAGAATAAGAAGAAGCAAAGTCACCCAGGAATAGATGCGAGGAAATAATCAAATTGATAGCTGAAATCAATAAAATAGAAACAAAGAGAACAATACAAATAAGCAATGAAACAAAGAGTTGGTTCTTTGAGAAAAATCAACAAGATAGACAAGCCCTTATCCAAACTAACCAAAAGGCAGAGAGAGCGCATCCAAATTAGCAAAATCAGAAATGAAAATGGAAACATAACAACTAACAATGAGGAAATACAGAGAACCATCAGGTCATACTTCAAAACCCTGTACTCCACAAAACTGGAAAATCTAAAAGAAATGGATAATTTTTTGGATAGGTACCATATACCTAAGTTAAATCAAGACCAGGTAAACTATTTAAACAGACCTATAAACCCTAAGGAAATAGAAACAGTCATTAAAAGAATCCCAACCAAAAAAAGGCCTGGATGAGATGGTTTCAGCACAGAATTCTACCAGATCTTCAAAGAAGAGATAATACCAATACTCTTTAACTTGTTCCACATAATAGAAACAGAAGGAACATTACCAAACTCCTTCTATGAGGTTACAATTACTCTGATTCCCAAGCCAAACAAAAATGCAACAAAGAAAGAGAATTACAGACCAATCTTCCTCATGAACATTGATGCAAAAATACTCAATAAAATATTGGCAAATAGACTCCAAGAATACATCAAAAACAATTATTCAACATGATCAAGCAGGCTTCATCCCAGGGGAGCAAGGGTGGTTCAACATAGAAAAGTCTGTCAATGTTGTACACCATATAAACAGACTCAGAGAAAAAAAACCACATGATCATCTCATTAGATGCTGAAAAAGCCTTTGACAAAATCCAATACCCCTTCATGATAAAGGTCTTGGAGCAATCAGGAATACAGGGAACATACCTGAACATAATAAAGGCAATTTACAGCAAGCCAACAGCCAACGTCAAAGTAAATGGAGAGAAGCTCAAAGTGATTCCACTAAAATCAGGAATAAGACAAGGCTGTCTACTCTTCCCATACTTATTCAATATAGTACTTGAAGTTCTAGCCAGAGCAATAAGACAACATAAGGAGATCAAGGGGATACAATTGGAAAAGAAGAAGTCAAGCTTTCACTATTTGCAGATGACATGATAGTGTACATAAGTGACCTCAAAAATTTGACCAAGGAACTCATACAGCTTATAAACAACTTTAGCAATGTAGTAGCATACAAGATTAACTCAAAAAAATCAGTAGCCCTCCTATATACACATGATAAAGGGGCTGAGAAAGAAATCAGAGAAACATCACTCTTTACAATATCCACAAATGATATAAAATACCTTGGGGTAACTCTAACTAAACAAGTGAAGGACCTATATGACAAGAACTTTAAGTCCCTGAAGAAAGAAATTGAAGATGTCAGAAATGGAAAGATCTCCCATGCTCATAGACAGATAGGATTAACATAGTAAAAATGGCAATCTTACCAAAAGCAATCTACAGATTCAATGCAATCCCCATCAAAATCCCAACACAATTCCTCACAGACTTGGAAAGAATAATACTCAACTTCATATGGAAAAACATAAAACCCAGGATAGCCAAAAGAATCCTGTACAATAAAACAACCTCTGGAGGCATCACGATCCCTGAGTTCAAGCTCTACTATAGAGCTACAGTAATAAACACAGCTTGGTACTAGCATAAAAACCAACATGTGGACCAATGGAACTGAACTGAAGACCCTGACATTAATCAGCACACCTATGAGCATATAATTTTTGACAAAGAAGCCAAAACTGTACAGCAGAAAAAAGAAAGTTTTTCAACAAATGGTGCTGGCTTAACTGGATGTCAACATGTAGATGACTGTAAATAGATCCATATCTGTCACTGTGCACAAAACTTAAGTCCAAGGGGATCAAAGACCTCAACATAGATCCAGTTACTCTGAACCTGATAGAAGTGAAAGTAGGAAGTAGTCTTGAACGTGTTGGCACCAGAGATCACTTCCTAAATATAACATCAGTTGCACAGACACTGAGAGAAACGATTAATAAATGGAACCTCTTGATATTGAGAAGCTTTTGTAGAGAAAAGGACATGGTTAATAAGACAAAACGACAGCCTACAGAATGGGAAAAGAGCTTCATCAACCCCACATCTGACAGAGGGCTGATATCCAGAATATATAAAGAACTCAAGAAATTAGACATCAAAATACCCAATAGTCCAGTTAAAAAATGGGCTATAATGCTAAAAAGTGAATTCTCAACACAAGAAGCTCAAATGGCTGAAAGAGATTTAAGGAATTGTTCAACATCTTTAATCATCAGGGAAATACAAATCAAAATGACTCTGAGATACCATCTTATACCTGTCAGAATGGCTAAGATTAAAAACACTGAAGATAGTTTATGTTGGAGAGAATGTGGAGCAATGGGAACTCTCCACTGTTGATGGGAATGCAAGCTTGTACAGCCACTTTGGAAATCAATATGGTGCTTTCTTAGAAAATTGGGAATCAGCCTCCCTCAAGACCCAGATATTCCACTCTTGGGCATATACCCAAGGAATGCTCAATCATACCACAAGGGCACATGCTCAACTATGTTCATAGCAGCATTATTTTAATAGCCAGAACCTGGAAACAACCTAGCTGCCCTTCAACTGAAGAATGGATAAATAAAATGTGGTACACATACACAATGGAGTACTACTCAGCAGAGAAAAACAATGACATCATAAGGTTTGCAGGCAAATGGATGGAACTAGAAAAAATCATCCTGAGTGAGGTAACCCAGACTCAGAAAGAAAAACATGGTATGTACTCACTCATAAGTGGATACTAGATGTAAAGCAAAGGATAACCAGACTGCAACTCACAACTCCAGGGAGGCTACCTAGTAAAGAGGACCCTAAGAAAGACACAGGGATCACCCAATGACAGGGAAATAGATGATGAGATCTTCATGAGCAACCTGGGGTTGGAGGTTAATGGAGGGCAAGAGTAAGGGGAAAGAGAGCTCAGGGGAGCGGGAGGTCCCACAGGATCAGTATGGGAGAATGGAGAGGAAGATACCATGATGAATGAAGACCCCAGGGGAATAAAAAGAAGCAGAGTGCTAGAGAGGTCCCCAGAAATCCACAAAGATACCTCTACTGTAGAGTACTGCAATAGTTGAGAGAGTGCCTGAGCTGACCTGCTCTGGTGCTGGGATGGCCAAACACCCTGGCTGTCATGATAGAACTCTCATCCAGTGTCTGATGGAAGCAGATGCAGAGATCCATGGCCGAGCCCCAGGTGGAGCTCCGGGTCTCAAATCGGCTAGAGAAAGGGTGGATTGTATGAGGGAGAGATGTTGAGACCATGGTTGGAGGAAGCACAGGGACAAATGGCCAAACTGGTGGAAGCACATGAACTGTGAACCAGTGGCGGAAGAACCCCCAGGGAACTGGACCAGGCCCTCTGGATAAGTGAGACAGTTGATTAACTTGAACTGTTGGGAGGCACCCAGGCAGTGGAGCCAGGACCTGTCCTGCATGGGTTGACTTTTTGGAGCCTGGGGCCTATGCTGGGACACTTTGCTCAGCCTGGGTGAAGGGAAGTGGGGACTGGACCTGCCTTGGCTGAGTCTGCCAGGCTTGGCTGACTCCCCAGGGGAGACCTTGCCCTGGAGGAGGTGGGAGTAGGGGTGGATTGGGGGAAGGGCTGGGGCTTGGGAGGAGGGAGGACAGGGAAATCTGTGGCTGATATGTGAAATTAAGTTAATTATAAAATAAAAATACTATAAAAAAAGAAAACCCAGTGTTCAAAAAAAATCTGAAAAATTGTAAACACGTGATTTGAATCTTCCAATAAAACCAAACTGTGGACTGCTTACTTTGTAGTGAAGGGTGATCTCTAAACTATGGAAATCACACTGAAATCTTAGGCTATCATTGATCTACTCATGTACCCAATCTTAGTCTGGTGATGTGGCATTTTCTAAAATAATCCTTTGTATCTATTTTTTCAGTCTCATATGTTTGTGTTCACTGTATTTCTTTAAGAAGTTGGTATTATCCCAGCAACCAGTAGTTAATTATCATTGAAAAATCCAAGAAAATAAAAATAAATAAAACAGAAATGATAATGAATATAAATGGCTATATGAATAAGAATCCAGCATCATTGTTTTGAAGGAATATTAATACATTACTATTTGAAAGAAACAGATATCCAATGTGGGATCACACATGACACCTCAGAGTGAGGACATAAAACATGATCGTTCATGATGCAGAGTAATTTTCAGTATCATAAGACATTGAAGTAGATAGAATTTTTAGAAAACCAAAGACATAACAAATGAGAAAAACACTAGAATCTAAAAATCAATAACTAACTTAGGAAATCAATAAAGAATTGTTTAAGTAAAAAATATTATCAGAATGGCATATGCTTGATTTCATTGGGAAGTAACAATCGATCTTCATTTATTTTTCAATTCCAAATTTACAGAATAAGAAAATGTCATGTCTCTGCTATATTTAGAAAGAGCATCTATTTAAATGAATATTGATATTACTAAGCCTAAAATTTATTCACTGTTATAGGCATGCAATGTTGAGCTCCAGGCCATCCAGGACTACAGAGGGAGACCCTGCCTTAATTAAGAGTAAATGCTATTCTTACAGTTTTAATCAAGTTAAAATATATTTAAATATACATTTAAATACGTAATAAAGATTAACTTAGTTGGGTAGTTCAAAATCAAATTTTACACAAGTAATTTTTATGTATCTAAATCTTTCACATATATTTCTATTAAACTTGAAAATGTGAATATCAATGTTTAATATTCATTAACCATTGTTCAGACAATCTTAAGGATTAATGGCGCTCTTCATCATCCATCATTCCACATGTGTTGTCAGTTTAGGTGAGATATGCCTGATTTAATCAATAAAAATATAATCTGTATAGCTAGAAGTAAAGTTGTGACCTATTCATCTTAGCTTTGATCAGTACCAGTGACTTTCTTGTGCCATTTTTACAATTACACTTATACCTTCAAGGATATGCTCTTTACATAGTGGTTGGTAACAAATAAATATACCTTAAATGTTACTGAAGAAATAGTAAAATGAGTTTTCTAGAAGTTACTTAAAATAAACCAGAGTCAGAACTGCATATTTTGCCCATGGCAGTTTTAGCAGTATTATTGGCGACTTTGATACCAGGGATAAAAATAAAAAGTTGTGTGTGTGTGTGTGTGTGTTCCATACTATGCTCATAGATTCATAATTAGTTATTATTTAAAGGTTCCAAAATATATCATTTTTATTTTTTTTCATTTTATCCTTTTTTTATTTTTTTAGTTTATTAAAACAAGTCTCTTGGTGTAACAGCTCTGGATGTCCTGGAACTCTCTTTGTAGACCAGACTGGCCTCAAGCTCTGCCTGCTGAGTGCTGGAATTAAAGGCATGTGTCACCACTGTTTGGCATAATACATCATTATTAAGAGAACAGAAAATGAAGATAAATTTATTGATGATGATATCATAAAGGGAATAAAATATTTCTTTAAAGTGAGAAATAATGTTTTAAAAGAGATATTATTAAATCAATGTACATAGTCAAAATAAAAATAAATTAAGAGCCAGAAACAAACATTAAATGCACAGAATTTATCACCATTAAAATAGTGATTACTATTTGTTCATGGCTTTCAAATTCCTTATGTTATGTATAAATATTATATGTTGTAGCTGTTACATACATGGGAAATTGAAACATAATATATGCTAAAATTGATAATATAATCACATAAAATAATTATTGTCATTCTTATGGACTGCATGAATTCTGTAGAGCTTCTACAATTTTAGTTGGCTTTTTTGCAGAAAACATTTTAGATACGTGGGTTAAATTTTCTTTGTACTTATCCTGCTCCAAGTGTATAAAACTTCTTAAATCTTCACATTAATGCCATCCATCAGATTTCAAAATATCTTAATCATTAATTTTAACGTAGTGCTTCTGAGTGTTTGCCTGATTTTCTTCTTGGGTCCTGCCTCTGTAATATAACCTTTAAATCAGTCTTGGGAAAAACAACTCACATTTTAGAACCAATTAAAAATTAGGAGCTGGAGGGATAGATAAGTGTTAAAAGTACATAGTTCTCTCACTGTAGACTCGTGCTTAGTCCTCAACACTTACATGTTGGCTCACAGAGGTCTATAAATTCAGTTTCTGTGGATCCACTGCCTGATTCTGACTTCCAAGAGCATTTGACTTCACATGTGCACATGAATTCTTGCAGACCCTCAGACACACACACACACACACACACACACACACACACACACACACACACACACTACTTAACTTAAAGCCAATGTTTTAAAAAAATATAAAAATTTCAGAATAATAGTATAGAAGCTTTCCAACTGGTAAAAATTAAGTAAATTTCTCTTAGTCTAGCTGCAACTGAGGCAGGAGACAATTATGAAACTTCTCAAGTGCTAAAACATAATTAAGAGTTGTAAATTGATTAATACTCTTTGTACTTGTCAAGAGCAGGCTCTGAGGGCAAGAAGGCCCTTTTGGTCTCACTAGTAATGTTTCTTAAGTGTCACCCAAAACTCTCTGTTCTGGGTCAGGTTCTGTAATAGCGAGAAATGAAAACAACAGATAATGGCAAGAAACAATGTATTTTTGAGAGCAGCTTGGAGGTAAACGTTTGCAATAAAAATTACTTTTGTTTACATCATAGTATAAATATGCCTGTGCTGAGAAAAAAAGAAGCCAGAAGGTAACTCATGGAGAGAACACTGGTCTGTTTGAAAATCTCCCGATTGGGAGCTCCTGTATGATGTTTCAGTTGGGCTTCCGCAGTTACTGAGCTGGATGTTGAAAGGACTTCACTCAATGGTACTTTAGTGGCTCTCATGATTAGGATGCTTAGGTTGTTATGGTGGATCCTATTAATGTCCAATTTGATGTTACTTTCCAGGTGTTGCCTCTGTCTATGTGCTATTTTGTGGGTATATGCTTAATAAACTCAGTCACAAAGAAATCAAAATTAGTATTACAGCAGATCATACTGTGTGTACAGAACAAACATCAAAACAGAATCTTAACATTAACTATATGATTTAGAACATAACATATATTTTGAAACTATGCAAGTCAGACTTCGTCTATAGCAGTGGCTGAGGCAAAAACTTTATTTTTACGGCTTGACGAAATTGTAATGAACTCCCAAGCCTCATTTCCTGCATTTTGTTAATTAGGAAATATGAACAAATCTAAGTATAATCTTCCACCTACATAGAAATGCGTTTTAATTCAGCTTCTCTGATAGCCCAAATCACTGTCTTATTTTAAATATATATAATTTATATCCTTGAACAGTTTTACCTAACTGAATGCAGAGGTCCCAACTGAAGAGAGCAAAAACCAGTAGTTACGTCTTTTTCTTTTCCATTTCCTCTCTTTCTAATCTATTTTTCAGTTCCAAATCATCCAAAAAAGCACACGTATTACTTGAAGAGAATTACATTAAACTTTGTATTCCATTATGGGTAGGAAACAAGCCAACATTTCTCTGCAAAGCCAAGTAGAGGGTACTTTCTCATATGTTTCTTACAACAAGAGTGTGTTTCATGACACTGTAGTAAAACAGTGCGTTGACTCGTTCTCTGCCTCATCGATTATAGAATATATTCTAAATCAGAAATGAAAAGAAATGTAAGCACTGACACAGAGAAAACATACAGTGAGAAATACACATATTTTTCTGTTAGTAAAAATTTTGATTATTTGGATGTTGAAATAAGTTGAACACTTTTTTCTGGATTTAAATTATTTCTGGATTTAAGTTATTACAATTTTAAGATAATGTAGGTTTAAACATTGAAATTACACATTGTAATTGTAAATGTCCTGAAAATCAGAAAATCCTGCCCTATCAAGAATTTTTGATGGATTATAGAAGAAAAGACAGATACTAAACACTGACCTGAACTTCGATGTGGAATGAGAATTTTATAGAACTTGTGTTTTTGCTACAGAATTTTTAAATTTTACAGGTTCTCATGAGCTGTTATTTAATGTTGACACTGATTGTTTTCCCTACATATTAGAACCCTTTGAACAAAAGCAAAACTAAAAGCTTAAGTCTAGACATGAGGTCATCATTTTACATTTGCAGCTCTTTCTATGAAAAACTGCAATATCCTGATGAGTTAAAACATAGATGCATATTGGTAGATACTGGCACTGAGATCTTTGAAAGATCCTACCACATTATCTTTCCAGACAACTGTTGTTTTCAATTCTCACTACTCATGCCTTGTATAATTACTTAAATTGATATTGGCCTTTCTTACAGCTTTGTAAGACAATTGATGCTGCTCCAGCTCCAGGATCAACATGAAAAACGTGTTTTGTTTCTTTGAATTGGAACCTGTTCTATTGTAGATTTGCCAAGATGAAAAAGATCCAGGCTTGACAAGTAAAATAATTTAGGATCTGTAGACACAGTAACACCTAGGCAAGTAAACATGACTGCTCTTCCACATAATACTGCATTAAATGTAATATTTATTCTCAGTAGACAAAAAAAATACTTAGAACAGAGATCTGAAGGGAAAGAACATTTATTTCACAGGTGACCTGATTTCATACTTAACTGTCTACAAATCTTGCCGTGTATTTCCCTGTTTTTCATTTTGTACCTTGTAAGAATGGATAAGACTGATTCTTCTGACTTTCAAGTGTTATCAAGTGCTATCCTCCTTATGACTTCGGACTCATCATATAACTTCTGAATCACCCTCTTTGTACTTTCTCTGATGAACTGGTAACAGTTTAAAATGGTGGAAGCAATTATGTAGGTCTTTTTCCTCCAAACTTTTAATCTTAGTCTGGAAATGGAGTAACTAGCAGACAGTTATAAGCTGTCATATAGTTGCTGTGGACAAAACCTGTGCCCAGCATAAGAACAGCAAATGCTTTTAATTACTGGGCCATTGCTGCAGCCATAGACTTTACTTGCAATGCTTTTAATAATACACATATGGGTGGATATACGTGTTGATATGTACATGTGAGTGTAGTGCCTGTGGAGAATAGATATGTCAGATCCCCCTGAAACTAAAGTTCCAGACAATTTTGGGCAACCTGACATAGGTTCTGGGAACTGAGCCTAGGGTTCTCAGAAAGAGTAATACATTCTTTCTTTTTCATGTTTGTTTGTTTGTTTTTTTCTTCAAGACCAGGTTTCTCTGTGTCGCCCTTGCTGTCCCAGAACTCACTCTGTAGACCAGACTGGCCTCAAACTCAGAGATCCACATGCCCCTTAGGCATGCTGGGATTAAAGACATGTGCCCTGCCTGGTGAGTAGTACTTTTTAAAAAAATATTATTTTCTCATCTATTACATCACAACTGCAGTTTCCCTCCCTCCACTCCTCCAGTGACTCTTTCCACCACCTCCCCTCTCCCTGAGATCCACTCCACTTTTCCCTTCAGAAAAGGGCTGGCCACCCAGGGATATTACCCAAACATAGCATATCAAATTAGAATAAGAGTAGGTATATCCCCTCAGACTAAGGCTGGACAAGGCAGCCCGGCAGGAGGGAAAGGGTACCCAAAGCAGGGAAAAGAGCCCGAAACAGCCCCTGCTCCCACTGTTAGGAGTCCTACAAGAACACCTAGATGCACAACCATAACACCTATAAGGGCGTAAGTCAGTCCTATGCAGGTTCCCTGATTGTTGCTTCAGTCTCTCTGAGCCCCTTTGAGCCCTGCTTAGTTGATTCTGTGGGTTTTCTTATGGTGTCCTTGAGCCCTTTGGCTCCTACAATCCTTCCTCACCCTCTTCCACAGGATTCCCTGAGCTCTGCCTAATGTTTGCCATGGGTCTCTCTGTATGGGCTCTCATCAATTACTGCTTGCTGGATGAAACCCCTTTGAATACGAATAAGCTAGGCTCCAGTCTATAAGATAACTTTGCAATATAAAATGACTTGTAAAAAAAAAAAGAGAAAAAAGGGAAAACTATCATATACTATAAGGAATTTCAAAATGGAGGCTGTTTGATAATCCAGTGATTTAGAATGTACTACTCAGCCAGTCTTCAATCCCAACTTTGGTGTCAGAGGCAGGCTGATCTCTATGATTTCCAGACCAGTCTGATCTACAGAGTGAGCTGCAGGACAGCCAAGGCTACACAGTGAAACTCTGTCTCAAAAAAACCCATTAAATAAATAAAAGCAAACAAAGAGACTGTACAATGGGAAAAAGAAAGTATCTTTAGCAAATGGTACACACAGACATCTAATTAGACCAGTACAATTTGCTAAAGATACTTCCTTTTTCCCATTGTATATTTCAGGTTTCTTTATATATATAAAAAAAATAGTCAGCTGTAAATTGGTGTGTAAATTTTTTAGTAGTACAGTCTCTTTGTTTGATTTTATTTATATTGCAAAGTTATCTCAAAATTTATTTTTATATCCCCAATTCGGTGTACATGAGAATCATGTACAAACTGTTTTCATTGACAATAATAAACAATGGTACTTATTGCAGCTTAAGCAATACCCTAAGTTTTTCCTTAAGGGCAGAATACTATGAATGGCTGGAGAGGCATTTGCCCTGGAGAGAGGCATTTGTCCTGGAGAGGCATTTGCCCTGGAGAGGCATTTGCCCTGGAGAAGCATTGGGCTGATTAAGCATTCAGGTTTTGAAGCACAGTTCAGCTGAGAGTCATTCGGATATGAGGACATAGAGGCTTCCAGTCTGAGGAAGCAAGACCAGCTGAGAAGTTTGCCAGGTGAGGTTAGCTGTGGCTCGTTCTGTCTCTCTGATCTTCCAGTGTTCACCCCAATACCTGCCTGAGGTTTGATTTTATTAATAAGAACTTTTAAGATTCATGCTACAAATGGCAATTGAAAACAACAAGATAGCTAGATGTCTTGGGTTTCAAAAATATGGTAAAATATCAATACTGCAAATGCTTTACCCCTGTCATCTCATAATAAGGAAGCAAATGTGTGACTTGGCACATTTTTTTCAATGAAATAAATGATATATTTGACACTTTATCAATGCAGTAAAGGGTTTTAAATTTCAGTCTTAACTAATGTTGAAAATGTGTTAGACTAATTTCAGTTATAGTCACAAACACTTAAGTAAAATATCAGGAGAAACTTTATGAAGCAGAAACCTCATGACAAGTTTGAGGACAACCTGCTCTGAACAATGAATTCAAGGCCACTATAAACTTCAGTGTAAGATCTTTTCTCAAAAAGAAAAAAGTACTGCATATTTCTATTTATAGATGACATGTTTTCTATTAGTGGCATGTGCTCAAATGTTAATTTAATTTCCCTCTTACTAACCCATGACTGACTGATATGCTAAGATATATGTATTTTAATCTACTGTAGACAAATACACCTCAAATTAGTTTTTGATGTCTTTTAATAATATCTTTTATTTTGAAGAGTACTTAATCTTTTAATCTCTAACAGTACAAATCTAACAAACAAATCTAGATTTTTCCTAAAACTCAGCAAGGCAGTTGGCTTCATTGAGTCAAATAAATGTGCAACTGTAGTTTGTGACTTTTTGATGCATTTTTCTTTTTTATTATTATTAATCATCTAGAAAATATATCAGTGGCTATTTTTCCAAATAATTATAGAATATTAGATTTTGTTAGCTTGAGCATTCTTACTACATAGTGTCACAAGGTATTTCAAATAACATTTTAACTTCTTTTATGAAATGTTATCACATATAAGATTTCCCAATTCACTTCAAATATCTCTTAGAAATAATTACTTATATGTCAATATTGTGATATGCACAAAATGAACATCTCTTCTAATATTATTCTGTAATATGTTGGTTGATATTATCTTTTTTGAAAATTGATTCCAAAGTATATTAATCCTAGATTCCAATTGATACATCTTCCTGTTTGATTTTTTCCTAGGATTATGTTATGTACATAAGTGAATATTTCAACATTAAAGCTTTGTCCTTTTTTGGTAAATAAAACTATATATTTAATAATAATACAAACTCATTAATATAGTTCTCATTATCCTTGAAACAACTAACACAAGAAAACTCAATTTAATTTTCAGATTAAATTTAACTCTTCATTGCTACAAACCTATGAGAACAAGATTAGACATGGAATTGTGGTGTACTGAACAGATAGTGAACAGGAAACTGCATATTCCATGTTAGCTCAATAGAGAAATGATGTTGGGAAATTAATAGAAAATTAAGTTTGAAAAAATAGTTCTAATCAGGCTAAAATCTAATTACTGGATATATATATATATATATGTATATATATGTGTATATATATATATATATATATATATATATGAAAATATCTGAACTATATCTCCATCCTTCTTTTTTGGCTTCCTTCTTTAAATTTTGAGACAGACTCTTACTAAATTGAGCAGGCTAAGTTTAAACTCATTCTATAGCCAAGGCAGCTTTGAGACTTATCTCATACTTCAGACTTTCAAGTCCCTAGGATTACAAATCCCTCGACCACCAAGCCGGGCAAAACTAATCACTTATTAAAAAGTGAAATAGGGACAAGAGAGATGGCTCTGTGCTTAAGAGCCTATAGAGCTTTTGAAGAGGATTGAATTGGATTCTCAGTACCCATAATAGGTGGTTCACAGTCACATGTAGCCCAGTTCCAGGAGATCTTACTGTCCTTTTTGACTCTGTGGGCACATGCACACATCCACATGCAAACACATACTTAAAATAAAATCAATCATAATAAAAGGAGAATGAAAAAGGATTCAGAGTTGACTCAATTAGATTAACTTAGTAACTAGATATAGATATAAATGAGTACTAGCTAATGAGTATATTATTATCAATTTAGGAAATCTGACATTTGTAATTAGAAAATGACATTTTTCTCTTCTTATATTAGTCATGATATATTAATATAACTGATATTACCCTTTTCTGTAGTTAAAATGCATCTCAGTCATAAAGAATATGAGATATTTTATGCAAAATTACATGGCTAGAATCAAGAATAACTGGAAGGTGAATCCTTCATTTTAGAAAATAAATAAAATCCTCTTTCTACCATACCTATGGGCATTTCTGAATCAACATCTCTCTAAAGTCAAGGATACATTTTAAGGACATCAATTATGTTCATTAACTTCCATCTCAAATCTGGCTTCTGAAACTCTTTTTTCTTCACCAAAAAACATTCCTATGAGTTTAAGTTTAACTGTGCTGTGCCTCAGTCTCTTAGAATTATGTTGTTGGCTCATACAGTCAGATCTGTCCATAAAAAGTTTTATATTTCTACCAAGTTTTTGGAAGTTAAGTACAAATACCATGGAGAGGGATGTGTGTCTATTTACTCTTGCAGTATTTCCTCTACTTTTTTTTTTAAATAAATAATCCTCTGAGGAAGAAAATACTCCTTTTACACACTGCCAATCCATTCTAGATAAGCATTTTTTTTCCTTTTCAATTTTAATTTTACTCAAGGAATGGTCAAAGCATTATAAGCTACCTAAATCATTACCAGTATGTCACTGCAGAGAGGCCCTGGAGAGCAAGTCATTCACTCAGTCATCTTGGTTTCTTATTGGACTTGGTTCACAGTCTCTCTCATACTTTACTGGCTAAAAGTAATCCGTGACACTCCCTTTCTTCCCTCCAAACTCTCCCATATACCACTTTGCTGTGGGATGGTCTGTATGTCAAATTGCTCTGATTGGTCAATAAATAAAACACTGATTGGCCAGTGGCCAGGCAGGAAGTATAGGCGAGACTAACAGAGAGGAGAATTGAGAGAATTCTGGGAAGTGGAAGGTGGAGGAGAGAGACACTGCCAGCTGCCGCCATGACAAGCAGCATGTGAAGATGCCGGTAAGCCATGAGCCACGTGGCAAGGTATAGATTTATAGAAATGGATTAATTTAAGATGTAAGAACTAGATAGCTAGAAGCTTGAGCCATTAGACCAAACAGTTTAAATAATATAAGCATCTGTGTGTTTATTTTATAAGTGGGCTGTCGGACTGCTGGGACTTGGCGGGTGCTGGAAAGAAATTCTCCAGCTACACCACTTCCTGCTATCTTTTGAATTCATGGCCTTGTATTGTCGTTATTGGTTATTTCATTCATATATGTGCACACACACACACACACGTACATATTTCTAAATACGAATTTCTCAGTTTTTGTAATATTACCTGTACGTATATACTTTCAGAGCTAACCATTTGATATTGGAGAGCCAATTGCTGAGCTCTTCCTGGGGAAAACTCTTCCACCCACTCTCAGCATCTCTTAGTTGCTTGTGTTCTTTGGGTATGGTTGAGGTCTCATGATCTTCTCCCTGACAATTCTGGCTTGTCTGTTGTTGTTTAAAATGTATTTTATGTGTATGTGTCTGGACCTGAGCTTATGTATATGCACCAATTTTGTGCAGAAACTCCTGGGGACCAGAAGAGTTTGTTGGACACTTTCAAGGTGGAGTACAGACTGTTCTGAGCCCCTGAATGAACTGAAGTCAGACGCTATTTAAGAGTGGCTAGGGATCTTAACCACTGAGCCATCTCTCCAGCTCCTCTTTGTCTTTCATTGTTATATAAAAGTAAATGATATTTAAAAGTATATATTTGCTTCAATGTTACTTACTTTTCCATTTTCCATTAAATGATAAATTATTATCCATATCAGAAATGACTAACTTTATGATACAGATATTTAATGCTGGCATAACTGCATTTAAAAACTAATTGTAGATTGAGACTTTCCAAAATGAAGCTCAAATTGTTTGATGCTCAGAATTACTTACACTTGTGATTTATTTTAATATTCTCTAACAGAAGATATGTTGAAGATAATTCAGTAGTTAACATATGTGAGCTTAGGGTGATGTTACAATTTGGTGTTCCTCATATTTGAGAGTATATTAATGTTACTTTCTTGATTGTTGAAACATCTCTGTTATTTGTATGTATTCTAGTGAATGGATCTCAGAATTACTATTCAGTTTTATATCAAATGTATACTGTTTTGAGATATTAAGTTGTCGTGGCAAAGTCAAACAAGCTGTAGTGACAGCAAATGCACATATATATTGATGGTTAATGGTTAATCACTTTCAATCTCTCTTAATCATAATAACTCATATAACAACACTATTTTTTCTTTAAAATTTTTTATTGAAAATAGATTCTGTCCCATACAGTGTGTACTAACCAGAGTTCCCCCTTCTTCCATGCCTCCTAGCCCCCCCTTCTCCTTCCTCTAGATCCATTCCCCCTCCGTTTCATATTCAGAAGACAGTAGGCCTCTAAGAGACAACAGCCAAACACAACAAAATAAGATAAGGAAAAAATCCTCATGTCATGGCTGGAAAGGCAACCCAGTAGGAGGAAGAGTCCCAGGAGCAGGCAAAAATAATCAGAGACATCTGCTCCACTGTTAGGAATCTCAGAAAAACACCAAGCTAACAGCCATCTATGCAGAGGACCTGGTCCAGACCCTTGTAGACCCAGTTTTAGTCTTTGTGAGTCCATATGAGCTCTGGTTATTTGATTCTGTGGGCCATGCTCTCCTGACATCCTCCATCCCCTCTGACTCCTACAATCTTTCCTCTCCCTTTTCCATGGGTTTCCTAGAGCTCTGAGAGGAGGAATCTGATTTAGACCTCCAGTTTAGAATCCCTATGTCTCTGTCTCTGTCTCTCCATAGTATCTGGCTATGGGTCTCTGCACCCACTCCCATCTGTTGCCGGGGGAAACCACTCTGATGACAACTGGGCAAGACACTGATCTATGTAGAAGTTAAGAACATGGATTACCTTAAGCTAGTATCAGGGTTATTGATGAAGTGAAGCTGTTGGGAAATTGAAAGAAACTTGTAACATACTTCCAAAAGTAACAATACAAAATCAGAACTAATGATAATGTTTCCCCTTGCTCACCCATTCCACTTCTTGGCACTATCTTTGGAGCATTCTTTGCACTCTTGCTGTCTTATGTAAGTAAATATCTTACATTATATTCACAGCGAAACCACTTAGCTGTATTTAAAGCCAAATACCCCTCATTATTTTCACCGCAATAATGTGATTTTCTCATATCTGTGAGTGAATAGTTCAAACCAGCTGCCTACACGTCTTGGAAGATTTGGACATAATTATACAATAGTGACTCATTGTATGATGAGGAACAGTGATTTCTTTCAAGAATATTTCTGGTGTTAGTGGACTGAAGCGAGCTCTAGTAATTTGTAAGGTGAAAACTAGAGGATGAATTGTGTTAAAACTCGATATAAGACTTCTTTCTAACTGGTGCATGTTGGTGGTCTCTATTTTAAATTTTAATTATTAGAGCTTACTGAATAGGATAGAACTTGATGTTTTACAGAAATGTATAAAAGGACAGCTAATTTTGCTCTTTCAAGTGTCCCTTTTAATCTATTAATTTACTCTACAAGTTCTAGGAGGTGCATGAGGTTTTTGTTTTGGTTTGGTTTGGTTTTTCGTTTGTTTGTTTCATTTTTTTTTGAGACAAGATTTCCCTATGTAGTCCTGGAACTTTCTCTAAAGACAAGGCTGTCCTTGAACTGGGAGATCTGTCTGCATCTGCCTCCTCCTGGGTGCTGGGATTAAAGACAGGCACCACCACTGCCTGCCAGTACATGAGTTTATATACTAATGATCTACCATGTGTTGGCTGTACAAAGCAGACCTTTGCCAAGCACACAGATATGGAGGAAATGAGAAATTGTGTTGTTATAGTGCTATAAGTCATTTGATAATAGAGTAACTGGAAAATATAAAAGTGAAAGTAATACTTTTACACTGAAAAATTCCTCCCAATAGGAAAACAATTCCTAGTCTATAGTTTCACATTTTCATTCTTCTTTTATAGGAAGGCACAATATTTTACATATGATCATGCCAAATACACATAAAAATATGCAGATAGTATGAATGCAGATCTCTACCAATTCTTCATTAAAATTAATTCATCACCAAATTTTAATTCTTGCTGTGCTTTACACAGTTTGGTGTCTTAATTAAAATTTTATTGCTATGAGGAGACACAATGGCCAAGGCAACTAAAAGAAAAGATCATTCAATTGACACCTTTCTTACAGTGTTCAGTCCATAATAGTCATGATGGAAAAATGTGACAATAGGCAGGTAGATATGGTGCTGGTGCAGTAACGAGAACTTACATTTGGTTGGTAAGATGTGAACCTCAGAGCTAGCCCCATTGACACACCTTCTCCAACAAGGCTGCACTTAGTCTAACAAAGCGAACCTCCTAATCCTTCCTGATGTGTTTGCTAAAGAGAACCAAATATTCAAATATATACACCTATGGGGCCATTCTCATTCCAACTACCGGTTAGTATAGATGAAAATAGGATTCTGATTTCCAAAGAATACTGTGAAACAGACAAACATATATTTTGAGAGGAAATTTATAGTACTATGAGGGGCAGACCTGTAAACCAGGTGTGTGAGTTCACACTCAGGATTTACCATCCATTGGGTGTGTAAACCCAGGTAGTTGTTTTGTTTATTCTGCACCTCAGTTTTGTCACTGAGAAAGTGGCAGAGTAGCTCTAATAAAATTGATTATGACTCTGTAATTTAGTTTGTGGAGGAATGAACTAAACAGTAATAGATATAGTCAAATGAGCAATCCTCAGTAAAAGTTAGTGACCTCTAGAACATCGATGGTTGCTCAGATTCCAGTCCTAAGTGCCCTCAGGTCCTCAGTTATACCTTCATGTATCCTTCAGTGCTAACAGTCTGCTCTTTCATCATATTGAGAGACCATATCTTCATTTGTCTATGGACTGATAATTTGAATGATGCTTTAAAAACTTCAGTAGGTGATAGTGTTGGTGCTTCAGTATGGGAAGGCAAGGGCATGAATGTATTAGTACTAATTATTATATTCTCCACTGTCATGCACAAAAAGCATAAAGAAAAGGAAACTTCAGTTAAGAAGGTACTTGAAGTGGAAAATTTATTAATTGATGTTATTGAACCTGCACCACTAAGCATGTAGAATTTTAAATAGGAATTACAAATACAACCAGCATTTTTTAATGTATTCTTCATATGATTGCTATTTTAATCAAAAGTTGTACATGTGAGTCTACACTGAACTAGCTGTTCAACTTTTTTTTTTTTTCCGAAAAGACAGCATGATTACTTGAAAGAGGAAATACCAGATAGTGTATAATTAGGGATTTGGAATTCAATAAGAATATTCTTTAAAATAAACAAAGCCAGTCATATCAAGAAAAATCTGGCAGTACTTGTTGCCTGTGATAAAATTGGAAATTACAAGTGAAAACTAGCATTTAGAAAATATGCATCTAGCAATCTGTGTTTCACAAATGTCTAAGAATTAAAGCCATTTCTTGTGAGCTTGGTACAAGAGACATTGTAACCAATGTTACATGTAGGCATTTGAAAGGTTTGCACAACCTAGTGAGTAGTACTCAAAATGCTTGGTGATTAATGTCACAAAATGTCCATTATTTCAATGATTTTAACTTCAGGATGGACTAATGATTTTCATGACATCTAAAATGAAAAAAGCCAAATTGTGAGTGTTTCTTTTTTTAAGAAAATTGTAATTGCAAACCCTCAGCATCATCAGAGAATATTTCCTCTCACCTAAAATGGTATTCAAGAATACTTGTTTCCTACAATATATTAGAATATGGCTGGAATATATATGTATACATATATGCTAATAGAATTGCACAATGCACAGATTAAATTAAGTTATAAATATGTTTACAAATTAATTGCAAATTTATAAATTACTTTAAAAATTATTTTAGTAGTATATAGTTTATTTGTTATGATTTTAATAAAAAATACTAATTTTCAGTTCTAAAGTATGAAAACCAGTAGACAAACAATCTCAACAGTGTGTAAGAGCTGGATTCTCATGGCACATGTAAGGCCAGTATTTAGTAATAATTTTGATTCACCTATCAGCAGTTCCAAATCTGAGATCATAGCAATATTTACTTCATTTAAACTAGAAATGGTAAAATTTAGGACTTTAAAAAAATTCAGATTATCAAATTAGTTAACACAGAACAAACAGACCTTACATAAACAATAGCTCAGCAGATTTTTCAGTAACTTTTGAGAACAACCTTTTCTTTAAGATGTGAATATTTGAAACTAAATTTGATAATAATATATGGATTACATTATAGTTAATGACAATTTCTAAGTTTAAAAATAAATTGTGTAAATTACTGCTTGGAGTTGTGCTGTAAAACATGTTTGTGATATGTACAAGCCTGGATATCATATGAACACCTTCCAATCATCTACATCAGTTCAACACATCCTGTGATCAGTTTCTGTAGATGTAAGGTGTATGTAAAAGGAGTTGTGGGGCTTGTGATCTTTGACCTAGGAAACAGGTAGGTACACAGTAGTAACTCTCAAGAGGTTTTAAATGCTGAAAAAAAAATCTGCATGGACATGCCTCAGAGCTGAGTTGTGAATGGGTTCACCATGCAGGTGCTGAGCCAAGGGATGAAGTGATTAGGCTAGTGGAGGTCTGGCCTCCAATTGGGAGAGCTGGTAGGGACTCCAATAGGATCTTGATATGTAGGAATCTGAGTGCTCACTCATAGAGTGATCGCTAACACTGTGGCTGTGCAGGTTAAGCAACGTTCTGATACAGACGACTTACTATGCTAGGAAGGACTGAGGGGAAGACACTTCTTGTGGTGCAAAAAGATGCTTCCACAGAGGTACATGTGGGGTATGGTTGGAATGCCAGAGAGAAAGGGAAAGGAGAACACTATCTGTGGAGTAGGTGGCCGTTTGCCTTTGGTTTCCAGACAGCAGTGTGGGGTGTTGTCAGATATTCTATCACACTGTGTGAAAATGTGTCCCTGTTTTACCTTGCCTTCCTTAGGCACCTGAGTGGTTTAATAAAGAGCGGAATGGTCAATAGCTAGACAGAAGAGGGTCAGTGGAACATCCCAGGAGATAGAGGAACTCAGGATTAGAGTCTAGATGTGCGAGAGGCACCAGTGAGAGACTGAAGGAGTCAGATGTACAGAATGGAGGAGAGGTAAAAAGCCGTGTGGCAGAAAGTAGATTAATAGAAACAGGTTAATTTGAGTTGTAAGAGCTAAGTGAGAACAAGCCTAAACTAAAGGCCAAGCTTTCATAATTAATAAAAGTCTTCATGTCATTATTTGGGAGCTGGTGGTCCTGACGAGAAAGACCAACAATAGACAGGCTACGAACTCTACCTGTTTTGGTAGAAGAAAGCCCTCCAAGAGAGTTGTGGGATGGCAGGTGTTGAGTGCTGAGAGAGAGAGGAGGGTGAGTTCTCTACCTGCAGACTGAGCAAGTAATCAAGACAGATCCTCAGAAAGCAGGGTAAGAACTCCTCAGGGAGGTGGAAATAAAGATTTATCCTGCAAAGCCACACTGAGTTCTGCAAAGTTTGTGAAGTGCATCTTAAGATTGACCATTGGAGTGTCTAAGGGAGAAAGCAAGAAGTCTTCTTGGGAAATAAGTGCAATGAGTCAAAGTAAACATTGAGAGATGGAGGCTAGGAAGACAGGCGGGTTCACAATGTCCTAGGGAAGAGAGAGAATAGGAGAGCTAGGGTAACGTTGGTGGTTGGGAGAATGGCTTCAGGGCTGGGGAAGAAGACGTGGTTTGGGGAATTAGTGAGGAGAAAGGAGAGCGGTCAGCCAGGTGGTGCATCCCGTGGCGGTCCTGGGCAAGACTTAGGGTATCTAAGAACCTTACACCTTAGGACCATTGCTGCTACCTCGGCTGCTGTCATTTCGATGTACGATCACTGCTGCAACCATGTCATTCCGCCCCTGTTCTGCTGCCCCGTGGATGTACCTCTCCTTATACCAGGTGTGTGGTTCTCCTGAGGCTCACCCTCTAAGACTGCTACCGCCAGGCTGTTTTCATGACTCCCCTGGTTCTGTATCTTAGCAACTTTCTGTGGCTTTCCCTTTCTTTCAGCTGTCCAGCTGTTGGCCGCTTCACTGCACCTGTAGCTTAGTCTGTGGATGCTTCACTTTCATCCTAGCTGCTAGCTATGTTGTTTTGGCTTCCTGTTTCCAGCTCAGCACACTCCAACTGGAAATACTCAGGAAACTGGAGAACAGCATTTTCGTTAGAACTGGTGTTTCAGCACCAGGAGAGGAAGTCCAGGAAGTTGTTGAGCATCTGAATCACAAAGCCTTATATAGTGAAGAAAGCCGTGCTTAAACTAATCCCAACAACATTTCTTGAAGATGGAGGATTGTGCTCACCCCAATAATGGTATCATCCCTTTATTCCAAGCACAATTGTCCTGGAGTAACTGAGATGTCCTCTCACCTGGCCTGAACAAAAATGGTTGCAGAGACATCTTTAGTTGATCAAGACTTGTGATTTTAAAAGTCCAGGAAAACTGAAGCAGTACTGAATGGATTTCATCTTCTGGACACAGAGCAAGCAGCTATATCCTTATGCAGCTGCCTCAAAACAACCAGAGGCATCATTAAGGTTGGTCCAGTTCCCTGTTTGACAGTTGTTTTCTCAGTGTAGCCAAGAAACCAATCAATAGTCTAACACCCGTTAAATAGTAAGTAAATTTTTCCATCCTCAATATTATTTTTTCTCATTTACAGAAATATAAGCATCAGAATGGGTGTTTATGATAGAGGCTTCTTAACATTAGCATTGATTTTAACAGTACATAACTGTTAAATATCTTGGAACTAGTTCCTCTGTCTTGAAGCAATCATTGCTTAAAGGTCAGTGTGACAGACTGGCCTTCCTATGTTGTCCAGAACATAGCAAGAGAAATAGTGGAAATTGCACCTACTCTATGTTTTAGAAGGTAGAGTTAACTGATAGTCTACAAAGAATATCTGATGTTATATTATGGCAGTTCTACAATTTTAAAGCTTACTTATATACTTACCATTGAGTTTGCTTCAAAATCCCTAACAGAATAATACTTTTTAAAAAAAATTTGTAGCCTATACATTTTATTTTGTTCTTATTCTCAGTTCTCAATCTTTCCCTTTTAAATAATCTTCCCCTGTCTCTCTCTCTCTGCCTCTCCTCCCCTCCTTTCTGTCTGTCTGTCTGTCTCTCTCTGTCTCTGTTTCTCTCTGTCTCTCTTGTGTGAGTGTGTGTGTGTCTCCTATCTGCCAGGCTTCAGGAGAAAGTAAGAGAAAATGAGCTGGATTCTGTTATTCTTTCTACATTATGAGTCCCAGGACTCAAGCTCAAGCATCACTTTTTGACAAATGCCTTTACCCATCGAGTCATCTCATCTTCTCAGTTATGTTAACATTTAATAAGTTTACCAAATTTCATCTTCAATTTATTTTACCCATTGAAGAATGGATTTTGTTTATGTGAGATGAGTGCATATGTATTTTTTTAAGATAATGGGATCATTTTTGCACACTATTTCACAATCTACTTGTTGAAAATTATCTTTTCTTATGTCCTTGCCATCTTTTAGTGCAAATACAAATGCATGGCTGACAGTATCTGGAGAAAATATTTGGAAGCATCGCTGCTAAAATCTGCATCTCTTCATTTACCATTTTGAATCTTTCCTCTTCCTTCTCTGGCACATGCAAACTATGTAAGTATTAGAGTACACCAGCTTGTTTCACACAGCTTGCTTCATTTGTGGTAGAGCATATTTATCCAGGCAGGGATTTAGCTTGCAGAATATTGTTTGCTTATCCGTTCACAGGCTCATAAATTGTACTCCAAGTTTGGTCATGACACCAGACTTGTTCTAAATGCCACTTCTCATTTCACCATCTCACACTGTGGCATAAATGAAGCAGTTTGGATTTTTGCACCTGTCATACTTTTTAAAATCAGAGTCTAGTTAATGAGCAGAAACTTCAAACAAAGAAAATTGCAAAATTCACAGACGGATTGTTCAGCTGCTGCTTCTCTATACACCTGTTAGCTTTCGTATTTAAATAATATCTACTTTTTCAGGCTACTCAGAAAAGAAGCAAGCTTCAGCATCTGTGGCATCAACTTGCACTTTTCATCGTTATTAAACAGGAGGGGAACTGACTCCTAGTTGAATTTTGATTTAATTATAGGGCATTATGCATAGAAAATTCAATAATGTGGATCTTATGGCTGTTCTGTATCAAGTCTTAAAAGTTAGCTCAATTTATGATAAAAGTATATTATGACTAATCAACATGCATTATTATTATTATTATTGTCTAATTTGTATTACAAAGGAAAGTTATGAAAGGAATTAAAAAATCTGATGAAATACATTAGTGAGAAAAAGTAGCTGATTTTACCTTTAAAACTTTATTTAACCTACAGATTAACTTTAGAAATACATATATCCACTATGTCATTAGGTTTCTAAATCTTTTATGAAATTTAACTAAGGTTGTCTTCATTTTAATCCTGTGAGGTAGATCCTATTAGGAGCTATGTATTATGAATGAAGAACCTAAGGCACCGAGTGGTTGCACTACTCCAGAGGATACACAACTAGTATGGGAAGTACTTGGGTATAGAACTCATGGAGCTCAGGAATTCTTCCTTTTCTTTTAATCCTTTATATTTCAATCATTCATATCTTTCACAAATAGCACACTTGATACTTAAATTATAAAAGAAGGAATCAGTCTGTTGACTTAATAATAATTTCAGGGCTGGGGTAATAGCTCAGCTATTAAAATCCTTACTACGTTTGAACCTGAATTTGAACCCCATTAACTGAGGTAAAACTGGACAAAAGAGCTTGTGCATTCATAACTACAGCACCTTAATGGGAGGTAGAAAGACAGATCAGGAAAATCCTAGGAAACCAGATGGGTTGCTGGCCTATCACTTACAAGGGAAGAAAGCAATAGAGTGTCTCAGAGAAAAGAGAAGGTGGGAACTGACACCTGTTTGTCCTTTGACTAACACAGGAGTCCCAGGGTGTCACACAACTCCATTCACATACAGAAATGTTACCCCACACACATCAATCACATCCACGAAGATAAAAAACTCAACAAAATTCTCATTTGAAATTTTATTTTATGCATTTCTGCTTCTCTTTCTTTCAATATGACTTTCCTGGTGCTGAGAAAGTAACAACACTCCCTTTACTGTAGACCAACTCTATAAAGGATACTTTAAGATATAAATTTCCTTTCAAAATGTCATGGAGTTTTATATACAGTCTTTTCAACTGCAGTGATTTTTCTGGTAAAAAAATAATTGACATAGTCTGCTATTTAACTTTATTTGTAATAGAAATAAAAATTTTAATATCTTACTGCAATTGTCTCTGGCAACTCTCATTTTATTAAAGATAAATTAAATGATATAATGAACTAATATATATTTATATATACATCCTGAAAAAAATGGTAGATGAAACAATGAATCTCCTTAAATGAAGAAATGTAAATTTTTTAAATATGATGACCCACAAAGTAAGAGTTTTCTTCTAACTCTCTAGTTGTAGTCTGTTGGGTAAATGAATGGGAGAATACAGAGAACAAAACTGAAAACCCATGAGACCAATAGATAAGGAAAGCTATATTTGAATATGAACAATCCATATTTTTATATCATTAAATGATCTTTTTCTATTCTGATAAGCTTTTGAAAGCAGCACTTCCACAATTCATGTAGGACCCAGAATCTTTAAAGCTTCCATTTTATTATCAAAATGCATTAATAACTCTCATTTTCTAGAATATCACAGATACACAAAACATTTTTAGATAAGGTTTCAAAGTTGGTGCAGTCCATATCCTGGAGATCTGGTTTGTCTTCCTTCCAGAAGAAACAGTCTTCACAACATAGGAAATGGTAGTTTAAGATCTTTTAAAATGTTTCTAAACTAGAACCTTTAACTTTTTAGAATGTGTCTTTACCACAATGTGTTTGCTTATTATATATCAGTGACCATTACTGGCAGAAGAGAGAGAAGTATTACAGGATTCACAATAACAGATTGACTGAGAGGTCATGAGATCATTGCAGGCATAACCTTGAAAAGGACTATTGAGGTATTCTCAGACAATGAATTAATTATCCATAAGACAATTACTACAGAAAACTACAATAATCATAACAAAAGGAACATGGATTTTGAACATTTGGCCCCTTACCATTCCTCTTTGTCTTCTGAAGTTATCACTGTGAAACCCCAACCTGAATGACCCTTACTAGGGGGACAAACATTGGAGATATTATTTCCCCCAAACTGTGAGCAGAACAAACTTCCTTTCCTTTCTTCCCTTTTTATTGAAAATAGATTCTTTTCTCATTCAGTATATCCTGATTACAATTTCCCCTCCTCCTCCTAATCTCTCCCCTCCTCCCTTCCTGTCTGGATCCACTTCATTTATGTCTTTCATTAGAAAGGAATAGACTTTGAAGAGATGGCATCAAAACATAACAAAATAAGTTATAATAAGATAAAACAAACCTCATCACATTGAAGTTGGACCAGGCAAACCAACAGAAGGAAAGAAGAGAAGGCACAAGAATCAGCCACCCACTCCTTCACACACTTAGGAATTCCAGAAAGATAGAATTTATCTTTCAAAGAGGACCTGGTGCAGGCCCTGTGCGTGCTACTTCAGTTTCTGTGGGTTCATATGAGCTTTGCTCAGTTGATTTAGAGGACCTTCTCCTGGTGTCCTCCATTCTCTATGGCTCCTGTACTCTCTCAGTCTCCTCTTCTGGAGGGTTTCCTGAGCTCTGAGGGGTGGTGTTGGATGGAGACGTCCCATTAAGAACTGTGTGTTCCAAGGTTTCTTTCTCTGTGGAACATATTGCCATGAGTCTCTATATGCTCCATCTGCTCCAGAAGGAAGTTTCTCAGGTGATGATTGAATTAAGAACTGACCTATGAGTATAGCACGTTGTCATTATGAGTCATTGTATTGCTATTCTGTTTTCCTAGCAATAGAACACCAACCTACCAGTAGTGATGTATTCTTTAGCAGTCGTTCAGTAGATTTGCAAATTTTCTGAAGGGTTGCTATCAGTAGGACTACTGCTGTGTTGGAAAGATGTTACCATATGACACTTTACCACTGCTGCTTCCACACTCCTCCATTTTATTAACTTGAATTCCAGAAGAAAAAATAAAAGAAATTCTCTGTTTCTTGTAATTTTAAAAAATGTGCAAATTTTTGAAATGATTTTCTTGGAGCAAAACTTTTTTGGATTTAATGGTAACATTGGTGAAGCAAACAACCGAGAGATTCTATGTAGGACTTTGTGGAAGATCTCCCACTATTGCTCTGAAGAATGTTGAGGGACTAGAAGGCGTAATCTCTCTAGACATCAATCTGCTTGACAACAGTTGCTGGCTTTTGTGTCTATAAATACACGAATGAAGAATGTCATATGGAAGCGTTTCACACATAACATGTTAAGATTCTTGAGAAAAGAACAAATGAACAGGATTGATTTTCAAATGTGGAAAAGCTGAGCTGTCTAACCCTGCTCACACAGTAAGGCACCTCTGAGTTCAGAGTTTATTAACAGCAACACTGGTTTACGTGACACTTTTATTTACAGACAGGTGGCTATTTGGGA
The DNA here is from genome assembly GCA_902168405.1 of Peromyscus aztecus. Taxonomy (NCBI): domain Eukaryota; kingdom Metazoa; phylum Chordata; class Mammalia; order Rodentia; family Cricetidae; genus Peromyscus; species Peromyscus aztecus. The sequence goes on along the minus strand of CABHPQ010165932.1, from coordinate 19,540 downwards.
TTCTAAAAAGTGAATTATAGTTCCATTGTTCTTCTACTGAATTATGAGCCTGGGAATTATTCAACATTATTAGAGGTTTTTCACTCAGAAGTTGATTGTGTGTTCTCTTTCATGTGCTAATGAAGTGAGGGATTTCTTGCTTCTGTGATATAACTTGAATGCCATTTTGAGAATTCTTTTTTTCAGGTAGATTGAATAATTCATTGTTAGTTTTCATAGGAAACCTTTTAATAAAAAGATAATGTTATTGACACAAAAATGCAGGGGAATATTACAGTTACTTAACTCACTCTCAGACTTTAGAAACCTGATTAAGTATTTTGTGACTAATTTAATTCAAGTGGTTATAAGAAGAAAAAAAATGAAATAAACTTTAGAACTGGGAATGGAAAGAGACGCCTGTCCTTAAACATACAACTAAGCATAGGTATTACCTGCAATAAAATGTGATCATTGTTTTTGTTTTTTTTTGCTCCATATAATTTTTTTAATTAAGAGATTTTCTATTCATTTTACATACCAACCACGGATTCCCCTGTCCTCCCTTGTCCCACCCCCAGCCCTCCCCCCCAACCCACCCCTCATTCCCACCTCCTCCAAGGCAAGGTCTCCCATGGGGAGTCAGCAGAGCCTGGTACACTCAGTTGAGGCAGGTCCAAGCCCCTCCTCCCTGTACCAAGGCTACACAAAGTGTCTCACCATAGGTGCTAGGCTCCAAACAGCTGGCTCATGCACTAGGGATGCGTCCCATTCCCACTGCCTGGGGACCCCCTATACAGTTCAAGCTAAACAACTGTCTCACTTATCCAGAGGGCCTAATCCAGTACCGGGGGTCTCCTCAGCTACTGGTCCACAGTTCATGTGTCTCCACTAGTTTGGCTAGTTGTCTCTGTACTTTTTCCAATCATGGTCTCGATATCTCTTGCTCATAGAATCCCTCCTTTCTCTCTTCGATTGGATTCCTGGAACTCTGCCTGCAACCTGGCCATGAATCATTGCATCTGCTTCCTTCAGTCACAGGATGAGGGTTCCATGATAACAGTTCTCTTTCCTTGTTCTCCCACTTGCTCCATATAATTTAACAGAATCAATGCTAGTTTGAAAATAATGAAGTGGAAGCACTTTCTGTTGTTCATACCATTCTATGCTCATTCATGACTATGTATAAATATGAGGACTTTGTCTCATTTTAATTCATTTCACTGTGATGCCATACTGTTGTTGCCAGAATTTGGTAGAGTTTCTTTGTGGTTGTTAGGTGTCTCAGGGAAAGTTCAGATATACTCCTGAGTTTCTAGTTTCATTAATGAAAAGATTCAAGAATACACTCAAACAGAAGCTCAAGGACAATTTGATAAGAATTAAAAAAGAAGGATGAGGAGGAGAAGGGGGAGGAGGAGGAGGAGGAGGAGGAGGAGGAGGAGGAGGAGGAGGAGGAGAAGAAGAAGAAGAAGAAGAAGAAGAAGAAGAAGAAGAAGAAGAAG
>CABHPQ010165931.1:0-57273 GCA_902168405.1 Peromyscus aztecus | reverse complement strand
TTTCCTGGGGAGAGCTGGTCCTGTCCCTCATCAGATGCAGCACTTGGGAGAGTGGCCCCTATGCCATACCTGGGCAACACAATCGAGCTGACCCTGAAGGTGTAGGTGTGGGAGAACGGACCCTGAGGACCTGAAAGCTGGAGAACTGGCTCCCCTCCTTGCTCATTGCTGCAAGGGGAGAACTAGCCAGGATGATGCAGGAGAATTCACTCTGGTGGAGAGGACAGGGGAGAGCTGATGGGCTGACCAATCCTACAACTACCCAGGCCCAAAACCAGGCTTCTGGGTTCACCCACCCCAACATCCACCCTATCTATGATCTCCTGGAGTACCTGTAAGGAGTGGTCCTTCAGACCCAAAGCTGCAATGTTTTCCAGAACACAGGGCAACAGCAAGATAACTCAGAGGAGTTCCAGAGAGGGTCCAGCATCGATAGTATAGCAGAAATTAGAGCCCTTGAACCAGACCAATGGCTCTCTGAAATGAACACTTGCAGTAAGGATATATGGATAAGAGTGTCTACTTCGTGACTTCTGTGTCACACTACAGCTTCCATGACAAGACTGATTTTTCCTTTTCTTTTTTTTTTTCTCTCTCTCTTAATTTTTTTTTTTATTTTGGGGGGAAAGCCGCAAGGGCAGAGGTAGATATGAAGGGATGGGGAAAGAATGGGATGGAGCTGCATGATGTGAAAGACACAAAGAATAAATATAAAGGAGAGAGCGAGGAAAAACAAGAACCTCCCTGAGGGTGGGACAGGATGAAAAAAATGGCAAAAAAGCATTTGCCATTTGACACCCTACCTGATGCAGCGTTCACCATGAGGTACCAAGCACTTACCTGGATATGGTTCACCAATCTCCAGTACCTTGAGTCTGTGCCCGAGTAAAACATCTCGGAATTTTTCTGCCATTTCATGGGAAGACATCTCAAACTCAAGGAGAAGGGGTTCTGGGGATTTAAGTGGGACCTGCTTACCTGCCACAAGTGGACAGTCAAAGAGGCTCCAATCTGAAGGAGTGGAGGGGAGAGGTGCATTAGGGACAGGTTCAAGCAGCCATGGCTGGTGCTGGCCTGGCTTTTTTGCTGCAAAAGTCAGGATCAGAGGTATATGTTCCAACAGCCCTAACCACAGTCTTCTCCCCAACACCTAGGTCTTCCCCAGGACCCTGATGTCTGCTGCTCTTCTGCCTGCTCTGACACAGTACTTCCTCCAGCCTCCCTGCTCATCCCCAGTGCATCTCCCACACTGAAGTCACAGTCTCCAGCCACACAGCACCTTTCCTGGTACTGGACTGCCCCCTGGGGCTCTGTCTCAGCCATTTCCAGAGTTTTCAAATTTCTCCTTTGAAAAATAAGGCAGACACCGGGAAGATGGCTCCATAGGTAAGTGTACTTGCTGCACAGACATGAGGACCTAGGTGTGACTCTTCAACACCCATGTAAAAAGCTACAGTCATGCATGTGCCGGTGCTGTGGAAAACTGAAATGGAAGGATCACTGGGGTTTCCTGGTTGCCAGTCTAGCTCCAGATTTGGTGAAAGATGCTGTCTCAGGGGGATAAGGTGGAGAGAGTTAGAGCAGTTCACCTGAACATTCAACACACACGCACTGCCCATGCATGCACACAGCAGGGCCTGAGTATTGGCTTTCCCAAAATAAATGCAATGTAGTGTTGATGGAGAGCTTTGTGTGTCTTTAACAAATGCAAAACATAAACTTGAGCCAACATAGAAAGCTACGAAGTGAAAGAGTTGCTATAGCCAGCTGTGGTGGTGCATGCCTTTAATCCCAGAACTCAAGAGGCAGAGGCAGGCAGATCTCTGAGTTCAAGACCAGCCTTGTCTGTAGAATGAGTTCCAGGATGGCCAGGAGTATTACACAGAGAAACCTTGTCTTGAAAAAAATGAACAAAGAAAAAAAAAAGAAAGAGAGAGAGAAAGAAAGAGAGAAAGAAAGAAAGAAAGAAAGAAAGAAAGAAAGAAAGAAAGAAAGAAATGCTATAAACCGTAACCAAGTGCCAGGTGTGACCACAAAGCAGAAAACATGTCATAGACTCCCTACCAATGTCCTCCTGTCTTCCTGAGAAATCCCTGCATTCTCATAAGCTGAAGACACACGCTCTCACCTGTGACACTGTGGCAGATCACTTCCTGATTGTCTCTCTTTTTTTGTGAGAGTTGCCCCTCTGTGTGTATTCTGACTTAGGTTGGAAGGAAGAGGGATAGCCAAGAAGGGACAAGGCCCCACACTGACTAGATACCTGCTTTTGTAGTAAATAAAGTTTTATTTAAAACTACCATTGTCTCTGGATGCTTTGCACTACGGAGGTTCAGGGAGTGTTCCCAAGTCCTCAGTGCCTGCAAAATGAAAGTTTCCCTCTGAGGCCTGTGATTGAAAAAGCTGCTGATCCTGGCTGAGATCACACTGAGAAGGTCCTATCCCAACCTCCAGTGTATGTGGGAACTCACACACACTCACACTCTCATTCATACACACTCATATACTCTCTGACAAGACATACACACATTCACATATTCACACTGATGTGTGAGTGTGTGGATGTTGTGGGTGAATATGAGTGTGTGTGTGTGTGTGTGTGTGTTAAAGAGTATGAGAGTATGTGAATTTGAGTGTGTGAATGTGATGTGAGAGCATGTAAATGTGAGAGAGTGTATGTGAGACAGTGTGAGTGTGTGAGAGAGTGAGAGAGAATGTATGAGAGTGTGAGAGACAGTGTGTGATAGAGTTTCTGTGAGAGTGTGTGTGAGACTGTGAGAGAGTGCATGAAAAAGAATGTGTGAGAGTATGAGAGAGACTTTGTGAGAAAGAATGTAAGTGTGAGTGTATGAGAGAGAGTGTGCAAGAGAGTTTCTATGAGAGAGTGTGAGAGAATATGTGTGAGAGAGTGAGTGTGAGAGGGTGTGTGAGTGTGAGAGAGTGTGTGTGAGTGTGTCTGATAGAGTGTGAAAGTGTGTATGAGAGAGTATGAGACAGTCTGCGAAAGAAGTGTGAGAGCCAGTGTGTGTGAGAGAGAGTGTGAGAGGTTGTGAGAGTGTGTGAGATTGTGAGTTATATAGGTGAGAAAGGAGGCGGGGGTGGGAAGGGGGCAGGGGGCAGGAAGAGGTGCAGGCCCTGGCCTGGAGAGTTCAGGGTAGAAGGCAGGGAAAGCTGGCCATACTCAGTGACAGGTAGGGATTGAGGGGTGCTGGGAAAACCTAGAGGCCAGGGTCCACTTTGATATGTTCATGGGCACCTCAGCAATTTATCCCAGGTATAAGATGGAACACCCCTCACCCTGGCCCAGGGAAAGGACCCATTGCCATACCAAGACAAGGGCTTTGCTCAAGTGCCATCTCTGGTCCTTGGGGAGCAGTTCTGATACCTAGAAATGCTTTTGCTGCTTTACAGAGCATTTTAGCCTCCCAGGTTCCATCGTGGTCTAAAGCCACAGCCCAGAGCAGTTTTCAGAGTGATTATCTATGTTGTCAGCAGATCCAGAAACCCATTTGGACTTCCCGCAAGGCCCCAGTCAGTTTCCAGGGTAAGGACCCTTATCTGTTAAATCTTCCCCAGGACATTCAAGTTTGGGGACAACAGCAGCAGGTATGTCATTATGTGCACAAAAATCAGAAGCTAGTGCTTTCCATTCCCATCTGCTCCTTCCAAGTGTGTGCCTTATTTCTGACCTGGAGAACTCCTACTCATCCCACAAAGCCCAGCCTAACACCTATGCTATCTGTAAGCTTTCTCAGCATGCTCCCTCTGACTAGGTAAGTCAGGCCTCATCACAAAGACCCCCTCCATCTGTGGATAAGCTTGTGCCTGTGGGTCTCCAAGGAGGAACTCCTCAGGCTGGTGCATGGATGAGGACATGGTTCTGTTCACAGACCAGTATCAGCTATTTTCTGAAATGATAACATCCTCCCAACACAGACACCCTAGCACACAAGGACTACAGGCAGGGTACAGCCTCCCTGGAGCCCCCAAACTCACCATTTTATGTTCTGTTTGAAAGGGTCTAAAGCCCAGGTATACAACCATCCAGAGTCTCCTGTTCTCATCCTCATAGAAACCGGGGCATACACAGCACAGACTGACTGGGGAAGGCCTCCCTGGAGAGGCAGCCATAGTACAGAGCCCTTTGAGCTGCAGGGGCAGGGTGGAGAACTCATCACAGGTTGCAGCAGGGGTGGGGAGAATAAAGTATAAGAAACCCAGTTCTTCTACAGCTGGGACAGGAGCTCAACTCCCTGGAAACAGCTGCCCAGCTTCACCAGGTGCCCTGTGTCCTCAGGCTAGCCCGCTGCAGGGCTCTCTCTGTGTGCCCTGATCACCAGCTCTCCACCAGGTGTCCATCAGGAACATGGCTGATCTAGGGCTCTGGCTCTCAACCTTCTGAACACTGCAATGCTTTAATACAGTTCCTCATGTTGTGGAGACCCCCAGAAATAAAAGCATTTTTGCTGCTACTTTATAACTGCGATTTTGCTGCTGTTGTGGATTGTAATGTCAATACTTCGGGAGATAGAGGTTTGCAAGGGTGTCGCAACCCAGAACCGATGCCCTAGAGGCGCTCCAGGCAAGGCACACCTGGACTAAATTTCTTCTCCTGGAAATAAGCCCACACCCCTTGGTGTAGATGGAATTCTAAATGGTCTTATTAAATGAGAAACACAGAGCCAAATGCAGAGTTAAAAGCCCAGAGATTGAGCAGCAGCCAAGAGCTAAGACCACCTTCTTACCCCTTGCTGTCGCTGTTGTCCTTCCCCTGAGAAACAGACCTTCTTCCTGTGTCCTGCCTTTTTTATTGCCTTTCTGTTCTGCCTTCTCATTGGCTGTAAACCCAACCACATGACTTCCTCTTCACTGCCTGTCTATACAGACCTCCAGGTCTCTATGGTTGGTACTGAGATTAAAGGCATGTGTCCTTGAACACACAGACTCTGCCTGCCATGTGATCGGATGAAGGGCATGTGCTACCACTGCCAGACTTCTGCTTAATGGCTTGCTCTTAGCTCTGATCCCCAGGCAACTTTATTAACATACAAATAAAATCATATTTCCACACAAATAAAATATCACCATACCTCAGATGTTTGTGATCAAGATCATATAAACTTGTATTGAGTCTGGCAAGAGAAGCTGGGTCTTCTGGCTAGCCTTGACCTTGACCCTTGAGTTCGAGTACCCATGGGGCTATGCCCTGAGCACATCCCCTCAGCTTTTCTGAGGGCAGTCATAATGTAACTCATGATGGCAGCACCCTGTGCCCTGAAGACCAGGTCAATATGTTCTTTTTCTTTTTGAAAACCACAAGCCAGATTCTTTTCTTCCCACCCCAGAACATGGGGAACACCTGTGTCATGTCAGCCATTTCTCTCCCTCTTCCTCCCTCCCTCTCATTCTTCCTTTCTTTTTCCTCAAAAGTGTCGCCTGAATCCCAAGTTGTCCTCAAACTCACTTTGTAGCTGAGGATGACACTGATTTCCTGATCCCCCGCCTCAGCTTCTCTAGTGCTGGGATTACATCAGCACGCCCCATTCTATGTGACCCTAAAGATCCAACCCAGAGCTTTGCACATTCTAGGCCAGCATTCTACAAACCAATTTCCATGCCTAGCCCCATGTCAGGCATTTTCTGGCTAGTTTTATGTCAACTTGACACAGACTAGAATCATCTGAAAGGAGGGACCCTCAATTAAGAAGATGACTCCCTACAATTGGGCTGTAGGCAAGGTTGTCGGGTATTTTCTTAATTAGTGATTGATGGGGGAGGATCCAGTCCATTGTAGGTGGGGCTGGCCCTGAGTTTGTGGTCTGGGGTTCTGTCAGAAAGTGTACCAGAAAAGCCATGAGATCTACCCAGTAAACCACAACCCTCCACAGCCTCTGTACCAGCTTCTGCCTCCAGGTTCTGGCCCTGTTTGAGTTCCTGTCCTGACTGTCTTCAGTGATGGACTATAATATGGAAGTGTAAGCCAAATAAACCCTCCCCAACTTGCCTTTGGTCCTGGTGTTTCGTCCCAGCAATAGTGACCCTAAGCCCCTAGGCACTGCATCTTTAGACTAGAGACTGCAGACCCCATTTCACAGATGAAAAAACTGAGGCATGAATGGCATGGCCTGAGTGAGGTGGGTGGCTGTACAAACCTGTGACTCACCTATTCCTGGCTCTGAGACTTTGCTGCCAATCTTAGCTGAGTCCCTAGAGTTGCTGGGGGCCCAGGGAGAGGCTCAGAATGTCTCCCTGGGAGGAAAGGATGGGCCTTTGTCCTCTAGCTAGTCTTTGTCCACATCATGGTTGACAGACACTAAAGTATCCTGACCAACTTGCCCTTCTCTGTTCCCTGGTATGGGAAGATTTTGAGATGCAGACTTCTCTCCATGGTGCTTCTCTTACCCAGAGATGAGCTCTGCCCAGCAATTCTGTCCTCTCCCAGCAGAGGGAGCCCTTCCCAAGCCCCGGGTAGTAAGTACTGGTGCATCAGCTAGGGTGGGGGTGATTCCAGACCACAGACAGGGGCCCTGTGCTGGCCTCAGAGACTGAAGGAAGGGCACTGTGCTGTTGGCACACCTTGCTCAGCCATTCCAGGGCACTGGGCCAGAACAACAGGCAGACATGAGGTAGAGAGTCTAGAGCAACAAGGCGTGGTTGGACGTGAGACTGAGGAAGCATCCATGAATGAAGACACAGAGAAGGAACTCAAGGGGTTTAGAGACCACGCAAGGATGGGGTGTCATCAGGCTCCTGTGACAAAGGCTCAGACAGTGACCTCGTGCTTGTGCTCAGGGTAAGGAAACACTACTTAAAGCAGGAGGGCCAAGGTCAGCTTGTGAATGCAGGAGTGATGTGGACACTCCTGAAGAATGGACAGACTGACAAGGATGACTATCTACTGCCTGCGGAAGAACTGGCTGAAGACAGGCTACAAACACTGCAGATGAGACTGTCCATTCCATCTGCTACTTCAGGAACCAGTCAAGCCAGCAGAAGATGAAAGATAACTCAGGCTGACCACAGAACCCACAGGAGGACTTGGCACTTTTTCCTCTCTGCGGCACCAGTGATGTGCTTTGTTTAGAGCATCTTATCACCACAGTTGTTGGGGAATGTTATTTTAAGGTGTGTTACTTTTTCATATTGTATTTATTTAAACCTGTGAAGCTGAGTTACTTTTCGTGTCTAAAGTAGTTGATGGTCAAATAAAGACTGAAAGACCAATAGAAAGACTGGAGAATAGATAGGGAGAACAGGCAGGCAGAGAGAAGAAATAGAAAGAGATCCGGGAGAAAGGAAGAAGGAATGAGAGAGGAAGGAAGAGGAATTCAGAGTCCAGCCACCCAGCTAAACAGCCAGACATGGAGTAAGAAGGAAAGAAAGACATACAGAAATAGAGAAAGGGAAAAGCCCAGAGGGAAAAGATAGGTGAGTAAGTTAAGAAAAGCTGGCTGGAAACAAGACAAGCTAAGGCTTGACGTTTATACTTAAGAATAAGCCTATACTTGTGATTTATTTGGGAGCTGGGCTGCGGGCCCCCCAGAAGAGTAAAAACCAACAACATCTAGTTGAGTTTCTGGTGGTTTGAATGAGAATGTTCCCCTTGACTCAGATATTTGAACACTCAGTCCCAAGAAGCAGGCACTATTTGGGGAGGCTTTGGAGGTATGGCCTTGCTGGAGGAAGCAGTCACTGGGGACAGGGCCTGAGAGTTGAAACCTCATCACTTCTAGGTCTCTGACTTTGCTTCATGCTTGCTGTTGAAGACGTGAGTTCTCACCTTCCTGTTCCTATGCCATGCTTTGCTGCCATGATGGAGTTTTATCCCTTTACAACCATAATTCCCAAATAAACTCTTTTTTTTTTTTGTAAATTGCCATGGTCATGATGTTTTATCATAGCCTCAGAAAAGTAACTAATACATTCAGATATCGTTTAAATTCATGCTATTCCTAAAGGCAGGGCCTTCCCCCGCTGTACAGTGTTTTCACTTCTATGGTGAACCTGGATGCATGCATTCCCATGTCTGCCTCTGGGCTCTAATTCTGTCCCAGGCAATCATTATGCTTGTGTTTGAGCTGACATTTAACTCTGTAACAACTCTAGCTTTAAAATGGGTCTTGACAACTTAGTGTTACCCACCTCCCCAAGGTTTGCTATTCTTGTAGATCACCTACTGAGGTGGCCAAATTTACCTGTCAACTTAGAGTGGGGAAGGAATAATCACTCTTGATTCGGACTTGGTATGACACTCATTTATTCGCACAATAAGATTACAAGCAGCCGGGCGGTGGTGGCGCACGCCTTTAATCCCAGCACTCGGGAGGCAGAGGCAGGTGGATCTCTGTGAGTTCGAGGCCAGCCTGGGCTACCAAGTGAGTTCCAGGAATGGTGCAAAGCTACACAGAGAAACCCTGTCTCGAAAAACAAAAAACAAAAAACAAAAAACAAAAACAAAAACAAAGATTACAAGAAATAATTATCCTATCTTCCAAGTGGAAGAGGGAATACCTCTCTGGGCATACAGGTCAGGACCCATCACGTCTGTTTCTCTGGATCTCGGGTCAACCTCCCTGTTGCATCTTGGTCTGCACTGAAGACAGGATCTTTTGTCCCTGGTGGAGAAGAGTCCTCTCATGAGAGAGTCTGACAAGCTCTGTAGTGTGTCCGAGGCTTCATCTTTATACCCTTTCTGGCTAGGTTTCTAGTCTTATCACTACTTCCACACATAGCTTATCACTACTTCCATTCATGGTTTACTTACGTCAATCTGTTGCTTATCACTCCTGATCAGGGTTGTTCACTCTAGGACTTACATGTTTCTTACATTTCATCCCCTGATGCCTGAAATGTCCTCAACCTAAAAGGCATCACATGAGGTCACAGCCTGGGAATTTATAATATATTATTCTAATTTGTTAATCCTAGCATTCTTGCTCTTCTCATTTTGGGCAGTTTATTTTTATGTTTTTTCTCTTTATATGCATTATATAACTTCAATCAAGTGCTATAAGCTGCAAATTCTTTTAACACATCTATAACAAAATCTCTACACAATATTCTAGTACATATGCTTTGTAGATACATTGGTTCTCCTGTTTCCCACTGTGGGTCATTCAGGAAATCTTTATCGATGCTTATTATTGCTTCATCAGGATTATGTTTTAGCCATGTTCTATATGTTTCATATATTCTGTGGCTACTGTGGCCCACATATGTTGCAGCTAAGCGGCACTTGTATGTAGGGCTGCATCCATGTTGTTCCTATGTATTTTATACATTCCATTCACTCTATATATACTAGATTGCATGGTTCCATAATATCTCATGTATCCATTTCCAATTAATCTCATATCATGTGTACCTCCTTCTATTGGAAAGAGACCGAGGGATGAGAGGAGCCTCTTGTCATGCGTCCATGGTGACAGAGGGAGAAGAGGCATGCAGCTGGGGCAGGCAGAGGATCTGATGAGGAAATAGTAGTGGGGATCTCAAAAAGGGAGTCATTAGACTGCTTACACAACATGGGTGACCACACAAAGGCTGGCTGCTCTCTGGAGGGATGGAGAACCCAGTGGCACTCAGTCTAGGAGGCGGTTAAAACTAGCCAGGTGTTACAAATAATATATTGCTTAATGTATCCTTTATGAACACCTTGAAATGCCACCTCAATTGTATGAGGGAAACAAAATATCACCTCTAGCCTTCTAAGGCTTTGGGCCCTCCAGGAGAATTCAATTGATAAAAAATACATTAATAAGAGAAAAGCACACACATTATTTAATATAAGTCTCCGGTGAGGCAGGAACCATCATAAGGAAATGGAGATCCAGGGAAACAGAGGTGAATAGTTAAAGTTGGACTGAGAATTGGAAATGGTGGAAATGTGACAAGCCAGGAGCCTATGCTGGGATAGTTGACTGCAGAGGAGAACATAAGATGGAGACTTGTATAGATTTCTCTCAGCCTGTGATCTGTCTTAAGGGTGAAAGGTCCTTCACAGGCTCATGGGTTTGAGCACATTCAGCCATTAGTGCAGTTTTGCAAGGCTGTGCAACCGTTAGGAGGTAAAGTTTAGTACACAGGGGTTTGCTAGAAGAGGGAATGCCTTGGGTGTCAGAGCCCAGCCTGTTTCTGCTCTGATCTGTTTCTCAACCCACCAAGATGTGAACAGACTGCCTCACATTCTTGCCACCACACAGCCATGTGCCACCATGCCTTCCACCATGATGGACTGTATTCCCTCAATCCATGAGTCAGGATAACTGCTTCACAGTGTGTTTTCAGTGATTTCCCATTAGCTTTCTTTCTGACTCCGTATGCAAGGAAAGCTTGGGTGTTTTTACCCAGACCTGTAGCCCATGGAGAGGATGCCACCCAAAGTGGGTCTTCCCCTTCAGTTCTTTCTGTAAACACACTCTAGACACACCTAGATATGTGTCAATAGCAATTTAAGTGATTCTGAGCCTAGTCAAGTTGACAACTAGCCTAACTGGGAGAGGAGTTTATTTGAGACCAACTCAGCTTCTCATTGGAAGGTACAGTGTCAGGCTTCAGTGTTGGTCACTCCTCCACGGTACCCTTAGGAATCCAAACACCCTTTCTGTACTGACCATTTGTCCGGAAGCAATTTCTCCTCCCAAAGCTCAGACATGGGGCGGTGTCTGGAGACATCTGTAGTTCAGTGGGCACGAGTCAGGGATGCTGCTGTTCACCCCGTGTGCTCACTCAGGACATCCCAAGACAATGCAGGATCTGAACCAAATGCCCTTGGTGTCCACTTCAGAACCCTGCTCCAGGTAAAGGCCCAGAGAGGGTACTAGCTTGCTCTTGAAGCCACCATACACCTGTCTATATACAGAATTGTCTCCAACCCCCCAACATTTCTGTACAGATCAAGGGGAAACAGCTCTGGGTTTTAAACCTGCCTTCCTCCTCCTGTGTCCCTGTCTCCCCTTGTGTGAGTTGCTGCTCTCTCATTTTCTGTCCTCAGAGAATCCCTAGTCATTTGTGAACTTGTGTCCCAGGGCTGGTCTTAAAGCCTGCTGATTTTGTCTTATTTGGGACTTTTCCTTCCCCAAGATCATAAACATATTTCTCTATATTTTCTACAAATACTTTCTTTAAAAACAAAGTCTCAGCTGGGCAGCGGTGTCTCATAGCTTTAATCCCAGTACTCAGGAGGCAGAGGCAAATGGATCTTTGAATTTGTGGTCAGTTTGGTCTACAGTGCAAATTCCAAAACAGCCAGGGCTACACAGAGAATCCCTGTCTTGAAACACACACACACACACACACAGAGAGAGAGAGAGAGAGAGAGAGAGAGAGAGAGAGAGAGAGAGAGAGAGAGAGAGAGAGACTTATGTAACCCAGGCTGGCTTTGAATTCACTACATAACCAAGAATCACCTTAAACTTCCGATTCTCCAGCCTCTACATCTCAAGTGCTGAGGTTCCAGCATGTGCTCACACACCTGGTTTGACACCCTGATTACACAATACTGAGGGATCAACTTAGAGCATTGTGTACACTAAGTGAGCATGTGACCAACTGAGCTCCAGCCCCAGCCTTCTAAGGGCCTTTATGGACTCTCTCTGTAAAGTTGTAGCTTCCATCTGCTGACAGTTTCTTCTTGTGAATTGTGTCAGAGTGGATGCCCCTCTTTCCTGTGGACCAGCTGAAGGAAAGACATGTCCACAGTACCTGGCCTCTGCCCCTCTCTGCTGCTCCCCTGATCATCTGGTGTCTTCATGTGCAAGGACACTTTCTCCTTCTGCTCTGCAGTGGTTCAGTATGCCTCCTGCATTGACACTGTAGGTCACTGACCACACCCCTTCCCTCCATGTGATGCCACAGCTTCTCAACCTATTCTCAGCCCAGCTTCCCCTAGCTCCCACACAGCCTCCCTTTTAGACATTCCCCCAGGTAACCTGCTCCCAAAATGAACCAGTAACCTCTGCTCCCACTGTGGAAATGTCTACAAGAGATCACAAAATGTTCCTGTAATATTTGGGGGCCAGCTTCCACTTTCAGCACTAGAACCTGGATAAGGACAGATGGGCCTAGCACAGAATCTAAGTAAAAGCAGTAAAGTTTAATTCATTAAAAACATGTTTGGGGGTGGGGGTTAGGGTCACATCACTTCCAGGAGCCAAGAACTGAGCATGAGGAAGTAGCACACCAGATGTTCCATGTCCATATCCCAAGGTGCCTTCAAGGTACTGAGCACAGCATCCTCTGCCCAGCACCAGGTCAACTTCTAGTCAGTGATGGTGTCTCAGAGATCCACAGGGTGTGGAGTCCCCATCCATTCCTGCTCCAAAGGCACCTCCAGATCAGAGCCACCAGAGGTGCGTGCTGCACTGGGCATCCAGGAGAAGGGTTTGAAGGCAGGAGTAGTCTTTAGAAGGACCACCTGTGAGGTCAGCATCAGAGGCACAAAGCAGTAGGAAAGCCCCAACTGTACCTAGGAAGGGAGAAGACTCAGGACACAGACAGGCCAGGCTCCAGAAGCAGATCATCTGAATCTCAGCTCTCAGCAGGGTTGGAGGGAATGCCAAACTGGGAACCTGAGGAACAAGCAGAGGAGTAGATGCAGAAAACCTTCACTGAGGGAAAAGGGGCAGGGCTAAAAGGCTACCAAGACCTAGAGAAGACCAGGGCAAGACTGCTTAGGGAATCCCCTCAGAACTGAGTACTGGATCCAAAGGCTGTGCTCCAGCCAGTCCAGCTCTAGCCCTGCCCATGGGCCAAGCTCTACCCAGCTGAGTAGAGCTGCTACCAAGCTGGGGGAGATGCCCAGTGTAGGTCCTCTTGGGCAGATACCTCACAGCACTCCAGTGTGATTAAACTTGAGAGCCAAGGTCACTAGGTTCTAGTCTGATCACTGCCATCCCAGGGTTCTGTGGTCTTAGGACCTGCATTCCAACACCCTGAACCTGTTTGCTTGGCTGTGAAATGGAACTCTGTATACAGGGAACTGTTTCCAGTGCTGAGTGGGTGACTGATTCAGTGAAGTCCTGTGCTTACTGTGGGGGTCAGCTCACAGCACTTATGTCCAAAGGAGAAGGGTGAGGGTTGGCCACACAAGGAAAGTTCAGGGAGAGAGACCAGCACTGCCTTCCTTTAAAGGGAGAAAGTCTGCTGGTACCTGACTTACCGTCAGCGTTCTCCAACTCTAGGACCATTTGCTCTGTGACACCATCCTGGAGAAGAATGAATAGCCATCAGGATTCTGGGTGACACACATCTAGCCAGTTTTAAGACAATGACGGATTCAGACTTGGGGCACAGAAAGGGGTAACAGGCAGAAGGGGATCTGGTCTATGTTTCTGTAACCAGAAGGAAGCATTACTTCCACACCCACCCTACTGGACAAAAGTACCCACTGGGAAGAGGTCTCTACATGTGTGTACAGATGCATTCTCATTCTCTCTCTCTCTCTCTCTCTCTCTCTCTCTCTCTCTCTCTCTCTCTCCTCTCTCTCTCCTCTCTCTCCTCCCTCTCTCCTCTCTCTCCTCCCTCTCTCCTCTCTCTCCTCCCTCTCTCTTTCTCCCCCCTCCCTATCCCCCTCTGTTGTACTAATAGACTTCTCCTTAAGTAGGGAGGTCAACAGCAAAAATATCTTCTAGAACTCACTGAAAATCACCAGATTCACTAGGCCCTGCCTTACTAGAGGAAGCAGAGCCAAGCCCCAAAGACTCTCACACAAGAGTAGCAACCCTGAAGAAGCAGAAACCAGCCAGGCTGCCTGGAAGGGTTTAGCCCAACTGAGGCACCTGGAAAGGACACTGTAACCTGTTGAGCTGCCCGCAGGCTGAGCAGGGTGCTCCAGGGTCCTGGCTTTTGTGAGCTGTCTGTCACCCACGCTGGGGTGGGCTTTGGTGATGCAGCTCTGTGAGTCATTTCTGCTCCTGTAAGTGATCCCTCACCCAGATTCCTATGAGTAACCCCAATAAAACTCATTGCCTCACCAAGACGGACTTTGGTGGAATCTGTACTTTGGTCTGTTGTGGGTTCTCTATCTGGGGTGAGTAGACTAGTATGTTTCATCTGTCTGGGAAAAGTTTTGCCACACAACATCCCTCCCAAAATCCTCCACTAGAAATGGACCCTGTTAGATTCCTTGAAGGAAGATTTGATTGAAGGAGAGGTAAGAACTTCCCTGGGGAGAGCTGGTCCTGCCCCTCCATCAGATGCAGCACTTAGGAGAATGTCCTCTATGCCACACTTGGTCAACGCAATCTAGCTGACCCTGAAGGTGTAGGTGTGGGAGATCTGACCCTGAGGACCTGAAGGCAGGAGAACTGGCCCCACTCTTTGCTCATTGCTATAACGGGTGACCTACCAGAGTGACGCAGGAGAACTCACCCTGGTGGTGAGGATCAGGGAGAGCTGACATGATGATCAACCCTGCTACTGCCCAGGCCCAGAACCAGGGTTCTGGGCTGACCCACCCTAACATCCACCTCATCTATGGTGTGCTGGAGCATGTGAAAGGATTGCTCCTCCAGATCCAAAGATGCAGGATCTCTATGACACAGGCAATAGCAAGATAACCCAGAGGAATTCCAGTGAGGGCCCAGCATCGATAGTGTAGTAGAAACAGAGGCCTCGAACCAGATGAATGACTCTCTACAATGAACACTTGCAAGTAAAGATATGTGAATAAAAGTGTTTATTCACGACTCACTGTCTCACACTATGTCTTTTAGGAGATTGATTATTTTCCTTTTTTTTTCTTTCTCCTAAATTTTATTTTATTTTGTAGGGAAAGATGCAAGGGCAGAGGGTGGATACAAATGGATAAGGGATGGGGAAATGAATAGGAGGGAGATGCATGATGTGAAAGACACACACAAAAATAAATAAATTAAAAAGAGAGAGGGAAAGCTAGAGAAAAAAGACATACAGAGAGAACCTCCCTGGGGGTGGGACAGGGTAAAAATCATTTGCCATTTGACATCCCAACCCTTGCAGCTTTCACCATGAGGAACCAAACACTTACCTGGAAATGGTCCACTAATTGCCAGAAATTTGAGTCTGTCCCCCAGTATAATATCACAGAATATTGCTGCCAAATCATCGGAAGACAGGGCAAAGCAGAGGGGAAGGGGGTCAAGGACGCCCGGCGGGATCTTCTTACCTTCCACAAGGTGACAGTCATAGTAGCTACAAGCTGAAGGGAGTAGAGGGGAGAGGTGCATTAGGGACAGGTTCCAGCAGTCATGGCTGGTGCTGGCCTGGCTTTTTTGCTGCAAAGGTCAGGATCAGAGGTAAATGTTCCAACAGCCCCAACCACAGCCTTGTCTACAACACCTAGCCCTTCCCCAGGACCCTGATGTCTGCTGCTCTTCTGCCTGCTCTGACCCAGACTCCCTCCAGCATCCTTGCTTATCCCCAGTGCATCTCCCACACTGCAGCCACAGTCTCCATCCACACAGCATCTTTTCTGGTACTGGGTTTTTCCCTGGGGCTCTGTCTCAGCCATTTCCAGAGTTTTCAAATTTCTCCTTTGAAAAATAAGACAGATACTGGGGAGATGGCTCCATAGGTAAGTGTATTTGCTGAACAGAGAGTGTGAGAGTGAGCATGTTGTGAGAGTGAGTGTACAAGTCTGTGAAAGAGTAAGATGTGAGAGTGTGTGAGAGTTCAGTGTGAGAGTGAGTTATGAGAGTATAAGAGTGAGTTCTGAGAGAGAGGGTGTGTGTGTGTGTGTGTGACAGAGTGAGATTATGTGAGAGGAGTATGTGTGATGTGAGTGTGAAAGCATGTGAGTGTGTGTGATGCACATATGTGGCAGCCTGAAGAAGCCAAAGGAGAACTCAGGTGTCTACTCAGTCACTTTCTCCCTTAAGCCTTTGAAGCAGGGATTGTGTCCACGCCCCAACAGCACTGAAGTTACAGGCAACAAAGCCACAGGAGGCTTTTCATGTGGCTGCTGGGATCCTAACTCAGGCTCACAGGGCTCTGTTTTCAAGGTTTATTTATTTGCTTATTGGTCTGTGTGCTTGTTTGAGACAGGATCTCTGTGTAGACCTGGCTAGCCTGGAACTGGCTATATGGGCCAATGTGGCCTTGAACTTAGAGAGATGTGCCTGCTTCTGCTGTGTGTGTGTGTGTGAAAATGTTATGGTGTAACCTAACTTAGTATACTAACCAAGAGAGAGAGACAGAGAAAGAAAGAGACAGAGACAGAGGCAGACAGAGAGAAATAGGAGGGAATAAAGGAAGAAGGAATGGAGGAAAGAGAGAAGATCAATGCTGGGCCTGGTGTTGCAACCAGGGATCCCAAACTACTTAGGAGGTTGAGGCAGGAGGATCACAAGTTCCAGGCCTGCCTGAACCACAAAGTGAGTTCAAGTGCCACTCCAGGGGGCACTTCCTGTGCATGTGTCCCTTAGCAACAGCTTTGCCTGGGGACCTCAGGTTCACTCTTTCTCAGCAGCCATCAGATTAGCCCCGCCCCTTTTAAACTCAGCTGTCAGCAGCTCTTCTGATTGCCACACCTGCCCCTCCATGCACACTTGGAGCCAATAGCTACTTTAACCTGAGATGGCGGGGAGGCACGTGACTCTTTGAATTTAATTGACTATACAATGTTTCCCATGGAAGCCGCTTCATTTACAGAATTCTTTTCTGAGTCTTTTTTTTTTTTTTAACTGAAAATATTTGGTTAAAAAGCTTTCCATCCTTTACTTGGTATGGGTTTAAAGAAAAACACTTTTCAACTTGATTTTTTTTTTAATGATGCAATAGGTGAATTACCCCTTGTTAGGTTTCAAACCTGGGACAAACTCAGGTCCATTATCATATCATGTCAGCACCAGATGAATGGAAAAGTGAAAAAAAAAAAGGAAGGACTTGACTGCTCCCAGGTATGGTGGAGGAGAAGGCTTATTGTAGATAAAACGAAGAGCACAGCCAGAGGCAGAGACATCTGGAGAGTCCAGAGTGACCAGGACCGTGAGCCTGGCCATGGGAGGAGAGGAGAGAGGGGGGGAGAAGGAGAAGAAAGAGGAGAGGGGAGAGGAGATGCCAACCAAGTGGGGTGGCCTGGACCATAGACATAGCCAAAATGTCTGAGTTATACAGGGGACAGAGGAGGCAGGGGTGGGGAGTGAGGAGGGGGCAGAAGGAGGTACAGACCCTGGGCTGGAGAGTTCAGGGTAGAGGACAGGGTAAGCTGGCCATACCCGGTAACAGGTAGGAATTGAGAGATGCTGGAAGAACCTAGAGGCCAGCGTCCACATTGACATGTTAATGGGCACCTCTGCCATTTGTCCCAGGTATAAGATGGAAAAGACCTCACCCTGGACCAGGGAGGGGACCCATAGTCTCTCCCATACCAACACAAGGGCTTTGTCCTCAAGTGACATCCCTGGTCTTTGGGGAGCAGTTCTGATGCCTAGAAATGCTTTTGCTGCTTAACAGAATATTTTAGCCTCCCAGGTTCCATCATGGTCTAAAATCACAGCCCAGAGCAGTTTTCAGAGTGATTATCTGTACCTTTAGCAGATCTGGTAACCAATTTGGACTTTTCAGAAGGCCCCAATCAGTTTCCAGGGTAAGGACCCTTATCTGTTAAATGCTTCCCCAGGACATTCAAGTTTGGGGACAACAGCAGCAGGTGTGTCATTATGTGCACAAAAATCAGAAGCTAGTGCTTTCCATTCCCATCTGCTCCTTCCAAGTGTGTGCCTTATTTCTGACCTGGAGAACTCCTACTCATCCCACAAAGCCCAGCCTAACACCTATGCTATCTGTAAGCTTTCTTAGCATGCTCCTCTGACTAGGCCCTTTACTGACTGGTAAGTCAGGCCTCACCACAAGGGCCCCCTCCATCTGTGGATAAGCTTGTGCCTGTGGGGCCTCCAAGCAGGGGCTCCTGTGGCTGATGCACGGGTGAGGACATGGTCCTGTTCACAGACCAGCTATTTCCTAACATGATGATAACATCTCTCCAACACACACACCTTTAGGCCACAAGGACAGTGGTCGGGGTACAGTCTCCCTGGAGCCCCCAAACTCACCCGGTTAAGAGTTGGATGGTAAGCTCTAAAGCCCAGGCTTACAACCATCCAGAGTCTCCTGTTCTCATCCTCATAGAAACCAGGACATATACAGGACAGAATGATTGGGGGAGCCCTCTGCGTAGAGGCAGCCATAGCACAGAGCCCTTTGAACTGGCTGCTTCCTTAAAAAGCAGTCCTGCAGGGGCAGGGTGGAGAACTCATCATAAGTTGCAGCAGGGGTGGAGAGAGTAAGGCACGAGAAACCCAGTTCTTCTGCAGTTGGGCCAGGAGCTCAACTCCCTGGAAACAGCTGCCTGGCTTCACCTCAGACTAGTCCTCTGCAGGGCTATTTCTGTGTGCCCTGATCACCATCTCTCCACCAGGTGTCCATCAGGAACCTAGCTGAACCCCCTGGATCTAGGGCAGTGGCCCTCAGCCTTCTGAATGTTTACAACCTTTTAACACAGTTCCTCATGTTGTGGTGACCCCCAGCCATAAAATTATTTTTGTTGCTATTTCATAACTGTAATTTTACTGCTGTTATGAATTGTAATGTAAATACTTTGGGAGATAATGGTTTGCAAGAGGGTCACAACCCACAGTTTGAGCACCCTAGGGGTGCTCCAGAAAAGACACACCTGGGCTAAATTACTTCTCCTGGAAAACAACCCACACCCCTCAGATGTTTGTGATCAAGATCATATAAACCATGACTGAGTCTCAAGGGAAGCTCCGGCTTCTGGCTAGCCTTGTCTTTGACCCCAGAGTCTGAGTACCCATGGGGCCATATCCTGAGCACATCCCAATAGCTTTTCTGAGGGCAGTCATGAATTATCCTCATGATAGCAGCTCCCCATGCCCTGAAGACTGGGTCAATATGTCATTTTACTTCTTGGAAATTGCAAGCCAGATTTTTTTCTTCCCACCTCAGAATATGTGAAATACCTGTGCCAGGTCAGCCATTTCTCTCCCTCCTCTTATCTCCCTCTCATCCTTACTTCCTTTTGTTTTCTCTCAGAAGCCCAAATTGTCCTCAAACCCACTTTGTAGCTGAGGATGACCCTGAATTCCTGATCCTCCTGCCTCAGCTTCTCTAGTGCTGGGATTACATCAGCGTGCCCCGTTCTATGTGGGCCTAAACATCCAGCCCAGAGCTTTGACATGCTAGGCCAACATTCTACCAATTCAATTTCCACACCTAGCCCCATGTCAGGCATTTCTTGGTTAGTTTTTTGTCAACTTGTCACAGGCTAGAGTCATCTGAAAGGAGGGAGCCTGAATTGAGAAAATGACTCCCTATGATTGGGCTGTAGGCAAGCTTGTAGAGCATTTTCATAATTAGTGATTGATGGGGGACAGCCCAGGAAATTGTAGGTGGAGCCAGCCCTGAGCCTGTGGTTCTGCATTCTGTAAGAATGTGTACTGAGCAAGTCATGAGATCAACCAGTAAGCATCACCTGTCCACTGCCTCTGTACCAGCTTCTGCCTCCAGATTCTGGCCCTGTTTGAGTTCCTGTCCTGACTGTCTTCAGTGATGGACTGTAATGTGGAAGTGTATATTAAATAAACCCTCCCCAACTTGCCTTTGGTCCTGGTGTTTCGTCCCAGCAATAGTGACCCTAAGCCCCTAGGCACTGCATCTTTAGACTAGAGACTGCAGACCCCATTTCACAGATGAAGAAACTGAAGCATGAATGGCATGGCCCAAGTGAGGTGGGTGGCTGTATAAACCTGTGACTCACCTATTCTTGGCTCTGACACATTGCTGCCAATCTTAACTAAGTACCTAGAGTTGCTGGGGGCTCAGTTAGAGGCTCAGAATGTCTCCCTGGGAGGAAGGGATATGCACAGAAGGTGGGCCTTTTGTCCTCTAGCTAGTCTTTGTCCACATCATGGCTGACAGGTGGTAATATATCCTGGGCAGGAGAAAGGATAGGCAGGGCTGGCAAGCAGAGAGAAGGAAATATTAAGAGAAATCTGGGAGAAATGTAGAAGTAATGAGAGAGGAAAGAGAAGGACTTCAGAGACCAGTCAGTCAGCTAAACAGCCAGACATGCAGTAAGAGGAAAGAAAAGGCATATAGAAATAGAGAAAAGTAAATGCTCAGAGGTAAAAGATAGATGGGTTAAATTAAGAAAAGCTGTCTGGAAACAAGCCAAACTAACGCTGGGCATTTATAATTAAAAATAAGTCTCAATGTGTGATTTATTTGGGATCTGGTTATGCCATGTTTGCTCCCTCTTAAAGTAAAAGAAGGTAGTTTATTGTTGATATTGCAGAAAGACATCTGAGAGATCTTAACCTTTTTAAGAACAGTTTTTAAAATATTTAAATATATGAGGCTATGGAACATTTTAAGTTTATAAAATGCTTATATTGTTAATATTTGGACTTAAAAGACTAAAAATTAAGGTCACAGTCATAAGCACCAAATACTAACCAGAGACTGGGATGTTCATTTTTTGTGATGCAGCAAAACTATGACCTAGGCAAAGGACTAGAACAGCTTCTGACTCTGTGAGTCTTGACTGTTTGGGGGTTGAAAACATCTTTCCATAGGGGCAGCCTAGGACCACCTTTTGTTAGATTATTACATTGAGATTCAACAATGGCAAAACTGCAGTTATGAAATAACATTGAGAAAGTTCAGAACTAGTGACTTGGAGAATATTTCTACTTACTCAAGGTCTATTCAGACTTAAGAATGTTGTCTAGCCTCCTTTTCTTTGCTAATTTGTTAAGCTTAAGCTATTTGGATAAACTGAGTCATATAAATGTTTTATATCAATATTTTGTTTTGGTTTCTTTATTGAACCTGTATTTGATACTAGAAGAGCTTCAATTGAAAATCATTGCTTTTAAGACTACTTATTGTAGACTGTTAGAGAACATAAATAAATAGTCGATCATAAATATTCAAGTTCTTTAATTGTAGTCATGCTAAGTACTGATATAATTAATCATAGATATAAGCTTTACTCAGTCCTTTGCATATGTTTTCAGAGTTGAGCTTAAAACAGATAACCAAAAACAAAGTTTGTCTATTCAGATATTCCTGACAGCCCTCATATGTCAGAGATCTGCGGAATATAGCATTTAAAAATGTTCATCTAAAAGCTTATTTTATCAGACAGACCCACAGATCCTAGCAGTGACCCAAGGTCTCCAAAGAAGATTACATACAGGGCACCACAAAGTCTCTGCCTGGATTGTGGTAATGCTGACCACAGTACAAGAGCCCCCAATGCAGCACTTGCTTCCAGGACCTGGCACAGACTGTGGACAAGCAACAGGACACTGGAGAATTGACTGCACCCCTTTTGCCTAGATAAAATAAGATCAGTCTTCTCAGTGTCCCTATTCCACAGGAGAAACCCTCCCCTTATATACCAGGTGGCTTATGAATGATGGTGTTCTGATATTTCTGCCTCCAACACTGTGGAGACCTGGGTATGGATAACTGGATATTGGATGTGTCTCTGTTATTTTTTTATAGAATTAGAAGCTGCTTGGTCTGCACTCAGATATAATTTATCCTTCTCAGATCTCTGATAGTACTGACAACTAGGCTAGCTATAACTTTGTCAGCTTGGCAGCATCAGACAACCAGATCCTTCTGCAAGGCTATAGTCAGCTTGTTAGCTCATTTTTAAGAAAATGTTCTAAACTACAAAAGTTTAAATAAATCATAAAGGTTTAAATATGGGTCTAAAAATGGTTTGAGGATATAAAAGTTTATTAGCTTTGAGGATCTCAAAAATGATTTAAGATATAAATGCAATTTATAAAAATATCAATAAATGATTTAGATTATAAAAAATGTTTCAGATTGATTTCCCATTCTATGATATAACAGTTCCAAGCTTAACATTTAATAGACTGGTAAGCTGGTAGAGCAATGACTACTTACTGTTCAGTCACAAGCTCAACATTTTAGATTTATTTTAGTTGTTATCTAAATATAAACCTAAAAATGCTTCTCACCAGGCCAAAAACTCTCAGTCTAATTTATGCCTGGATCTCTGGACAGGAGAAAAATACACATGCTTTTAACCCAAATCTGTAGTTCTTATTGGGACTCAAAGACATGAGTCTGCTTCTGCTATTTTGCAGATACTCATTACCTGCTTTGTCTATGATATAGATTTCACTACAGATTATAATAATACTAATTACACTAATTAGATACTAATGTATCTAAAACTTTTTGTCATTTTGTAAGATAGTTTATATAGGCCTCAGAAGGTTAAAAGAGTCATAAAATTAAAATCTACTTTACAGAGGTTCTGAAGGACTCCAGATAAATACAGCTTAAATTTTCCCCACTTGTCTATTCCTAAGGATGGTATCTTTCTCTCTCCTAGTCTTTGGACTCCTACTCTTCCCAATTACTAAGACTATGGGCCTATGGGTTCCAAATAAGTTAATAAATTTAAACTTCTGTTCCTCGTTTAAAATTGTCTCAACAGGTTTCCACTTGGCTGACAGACACCTCCAAGCTTCAGTTGCTGACTACACTGCTCTGGACTTGCTAAAAATTGACATGGACCAGCCCAGCCAATGTAACTGTTCCCTGAGTCTAGAGCCAGGAGTGATAAGGAGTGGGCACACATGATGACAGAGCAAGTCTAAACCTGCAGTGGGTATTCCAATAAAGATGGCTGAGGGTGAAGGTCCACTGGGAAGGTGGTGCTACCGAAGGTTCTCTCTGGCTCAGGGAGTGTCCTCATTGGCTTTACATTGCTGTCACAAAGAGACTGACCAAAAGTCACTTGGGGAAGGAAAGGGTCTATTGGCTTACATGGCACACTCCATCGCTGAGAGAAGCCAGGGCAGAACTCTAGGCAGAAACCTAGTGGCAGGAACTGAAGCAGAGGCTATGGAGGGCACTGCTTCCTGGCTTGCTCCTCATGGCTTGCTCAGCCTGCTTTTTTAAACATCTAGGACTTCCAGCCTAGGGGTGGCATAACCCACAGTGGATTAGACTCTGTTTATATCAATCCTGGCTTGTGCCAAGTTGACAAAAAACTAAGCAACACAGAGAAATTGGTCTTTAAAATTTTAATATATTTCTTGTATCCACATTTTTTAAATAAAAATTTTTATTAAGAGATTTTCTATTCAATTTACATACCAACCACAGATTCCCTTGTCTTCCCTCCTCCTGCCCCCAGCCTTCCTCCCCCCAACACTTCCCCCATTCTCAGCTCCTCCAAGGCAAGGTCTCCCTTGGGGAGTCAGCAGAGCCTGGTACATTCAGTTGAGGCCGGTCCAAGCCCCTCCTTCCTACACTAAGGCTGCAAAAAGTGTCCCACCATAGGCACTAGGTTGCAAAAAGCCAGTTCATGCACTAGGGACAGGTCCTGATCCCTTGCCTGGGGGCCCCCTATACAGTTCAAGCTAAACAACTGTCTCACTTATCCAGAGGGCCTAGTCCAGTACCATGAGGGATCTTCAGCTATTGGTCCACAGTTCATGCATTTCCATGTGTTTGGCTAGTTGTCTCTGTACTTTTTCCAGTCATGGTCTCGACATCCCTTGCTCATAGAATCCCTCCTCTCCCTCATTGATTGGACTCCTGGAGCTCCACCTGGGACCCGGCCATGGATCTCTGCATCTGCTTCCATCAGTCACTGGATGAGGGTTCTATGATGACAGTTAGGGTATTCAGTCATCCGATCACTAGAGTATGCCAGCTCAGACACCCTCTTGACTATTTCCAGTAGTCTATGGTGGAGTCATCCTTGTGGATTCCTGGGAACCTCCCTAGCACTCTGTTTCCCCCTATTCCCATGGTGTCTTCATTTATCATGGTATCTCTTTCCTTGCTCTCCCACTCTGTTCCCATTCCAGCTCTAACGTCCTGCTCCCCTAAGCTCTCATCCCTGATCCCTTGCCCTTCATTACCCCCTCACTCCCAGTTTGCTCATGTAGATCTTATCCATTTCTCCATCACTGGGTAATCCATGTGTCCTTCCTTGGGTCCTCCTTACTAGCTAGCCTCCCTGGAACTGTGGGTTGCAGTCTGGTTATCCTTTGCTTTATATAGAGTATCCACTTATGAGTGAGTACATACCATGTTTGTCTTTCTGAGTCTGGGTTGCCTCACTCAGGATGATATTTTTTAGTTCCATATATTTGCCTGCAGACCTCATGATGTCATTGTTTTTCTCTGCTGAGTAGTACTCCACTGTGTATATGTACCACATTTTCTTTATCCATTCTTCAGTTGAAGGGTATCTAGGTTTTTTCCAGGTTCTGGCTATTACAAATAATGCTGCTATGAACATAGATGAGCATGGGTCCTTGTGGTACGATTGAGCATTCCTTGGGTATATGCCCAAGAGTGGTATAGCTGGGTCTTGAGGGAGGTTGATTCCCAATTTTCTAAGAAAGCGCCATATTGATTTCCAAAGTGGTTGTACAAACTTGCATTCCCACCAACAGTGGGGGAGTGTTCCCCTTGCTCCACATCCTCTCCAACATAAGCTGTCTTCAGTGTTTTTGATCTTAGCCATTCTGACAGGTGTAAGATGGTATCTCAGAGTCATTTTGATTTGCATTTCCCTGATGACTAAGGATGTTGAGCAATTCCTTAAATGTCTTTCAGCCATTTGAGATTCTTCTGTTGAGAATTCTCTGTTTAGCTCTATAGCCCATTTTTTAACTGGACTGTTGGGTATTTTGATGTCTAATTTCTTGAGTTCCTTATATATTCTGGAGATTAGCCCTCTGTCAGATGTGGGGTTGGTAAAGATCTTTTCCCATTCTATAGGCTGTCGTTTTGTCTTGTGGACCATATTCTTTGCCCTACAAAAGCTTCTCAGTTTCAAAAGGTCCCATTTATTGTTTCTCTCAGTGTCTGTGCTACTGGTGTTATATTTAGGAAGTAATCTCCAGTGCCAATGCTTTTAAGACTACTTCTTACTTTCTCTTCTATCAGGTTCAGAGTAACTGGATTTTTGTTTAGGTCTTTGGTCCACTTGGACTTAAGTTTTGTGCACGGTGACAGATATGGATCTATTTGCAGTCTTCTACATCTTGACATCCAGTTATGCCAGCACCATTTGTTGAAGATGCTTTCTTTTTTCCATTGTACAGTTTTGGCTCCTTTGTCAAAAATTGGGTGTTCATAAATGTGTGGATTAATGTCAGGGTCTTCAGTTCGATTCCATTGGTCCACATGTCAGTTTTTATGCCAGTACCAAGCTGTTTTTATTACTGTAGCTCTATAGTAGAGCTTGAAGTCAGGGATCATGATGCCTCCAGAGGTTGTTTTATTGTACAGGATTCTTTTGGCTATCCTGGGTTTTTTGTTTTTCCATATGAAGTTGAGTATTGTTCTTTCCAGGTCTGTGAAGAATTGTGTTGGGATTTTGATGGGGATTGCATTGAATCTGTAGATTGCTTTTGGTAAGATTGCCATTTTTACTATGTTAATCCTACCTATCCATGAGCATGGGAGATCTTTCCATTTTCTGACATCTTCTTCAATATCTTTCTTCAGGGACTTAAAGTTCTTTTCATACAAGTCCTTTGCTTGCTTAATTAGAGTTACCTCAAGATATTTTATATCATTTGTGGCTATTGTAAAAGGTGATGTTTCTCTGATTTCTTTCTCAGCCCGTTTGTCATTTGTATAGGAGGGCTACTGATTTTTCTGAGTTAATCTTGTATCCTGCCACATTACTGAAGGAGTTTATCAGTTGTAGGAGTTCTCTGGTAGAATTTTTGGGGTCACTTATGTACACTATCATATCATCTGCAAATAGTGAAAGTTTGACTTCGTCCTTTCCAATTTGTGTCCCCTTGATCTCCTTTTGTTGTCTTATTGCTCTAGCTAGAACTTCATGTACTATATTGAATAAATATGGGCAGAGTGGACAACCTTGTCTTGTTCCTGATTTTAGTAGAATCATTTTGAGTTTCTCTCCATTTAATTTGATGTTGGCTGTTGGCTTGCTGTAAATTGCCTTTATTATGTTTAGGTATGTTCCTTGTATTCTTGATCTCTCTAAGACCTTTATCATGAAGGGGTGTTGGATTTTGTCAAAGGCTTTTTCAGCATCTAATGAGATGATCATGTGGATTTTTTCTTTCAGTTTGTTTATATGGTGTGTTACATTGACAGATTTTTGTATGTTGAACCATCCTTGCATCCCTGGGATGAGGCCTACTTGATCATGGTGGATAATTTTTTTGATGTGTTCTTGGATTCTGTTTGCCAAGATTTTATTGAGTATTTTTGCATCAATGTTCATGAGGGAGATTGGTCTGTAATTCTCTTTCTTTGTTGCATCTTTGTGTGGTTTGGGTATCAGGGTAACTGTAGCATCATAAAAAGAGTTTGGTAATGTTCCTTCTGTTTCTATTGTGTGGAATAATTAGAAGAGTATTGGATTTAGCTCTTCTTTGAAATTCTGGTAGAATTCTGTGCTGAAACCATCTGGTCCTGGACTTTTTTTGGTTGGAAGACTTTTAATGACTATTTCTATTTCCTTAAGGGTTATTGGCCTATTTCAATAGTTTATCTGGTCTTGATTTAACTTTGGTATGTGGTACATATCCAGAAAACTGTCCATTTCTTTCAGATTTTCCAATTTTGTGGAGTACAGGTTTTAGAAGTATGACCTGATGATTCTCTGGATTTCCTCATTGTCTGTTGTTATGTCTCCCTTTTCATTTCTGATTTTGTTGATTTGGATGCTCTCTCTCTGCCTTTTGGTTAACTTGGATAAGGGCTTATCTATCTTGTTGATTTTTTCAAAGAACCAACTCTGTTTTATTGATTCTTTGTATTGTTCTTTTTTGTTTCTATTTTATTGACTTCAGTCCTCAATTTGATTATTTCTTGGCATCGATTCTTCCTGGGTGAGTTTGCTTTTTTTTGTTCTAGAGCTTTTCAGGTATGCTGTTAAGTTATTGGTATGAGATTTCTCCATCTTCTTTATGTGAGCATTTAGTGCTATGAATTTTCCTCTTAGCACTGCTTTCATAGTATCCCATAAGTTTGGGTATGTTGTACTTTCATTTTCATTGAATTCTAGGAAATCTTTAATTTCTTTCTTTATTTCTTCCTTGACCCATTGGTGGTTCATTTGGGCATTGTTCAGTTTCCATGAGATTGTAGGCTTTCTGTAAATTTTGTTGTTGTTGAAATCTAACTTTAAGCCATGGTGGTCTGATAAAATACGGGAGGTTATTTCAATTTTTTTTGTATCTTTTGAGATTTGCTTTGTGACCGAGCATGTGGTCAATTTTAGAGAAGGTTCCATGGGGTGCTGAGAATGTATATTCTTTTGTGTTAGGATGGAATGTTCTGTAGATATCTATTAAGTCCATTTGAGTCATAACTTCTGTTAGGTCCCTTATTTCTCTGTTAAGTTTCAGTCTGGCAGACCTATCTAGTGGTGAGAGTGGGGTGTTGAAGTCTCCCACTACTAGTGTGTGGGGTTTGATGTGTGATTTAAGCTTTAGTAATGTTTCTTTTACAAATATGGGTGCCCTTGTATTTGGGGCATAAATGTTCAGAACTGAGACTTCATCTTGGTGGATTTTTCCCTGTGATAAGTATGTAATGTTCTTCCCAATCTCTTTTGATTGATTTTAGTTTGAAGTCTATTTTATTAGATATTAGGATAGCTACACTAGCTTGCTTCTTAAGTCCATTTGATTGGAAAGACTTTTCCTAGCCTTTTACTCTGAGGTAGTGTCTGTCTTTAAAGTTGAGGTGTGTTTTTTTGTATGCAGCAGCAGAATGGATCCTGTTTTCATATCCATTCTGTCAGCCTGTGTCTTTTTATAGGAGAATTGAGATCATTGATATTAATGGATATTAATGACCACTAATGGTTAATTCCTGTTATTTTTTTGTTGGGAGTGTTATGTGTTTCTCTTCTTTGGTATTTGTTGGCATGGGATTATCTATTGCCTGTATTTTCATGGGTGTATCTAACTTCCTTAGGTTGGATATATCCTTTTAATGCTTTCTGTAGGGCTGGATTTGTGGATAGGTATTATTTAAATCTGGTTTTATCATGGAATATTTTGTTTACTCCATCTATGGCAATTGAGAGTTTTGCTGGATATAATAGTCTGGGTTGGCATCCATGTTCCCTTAGCATAACATCTGTCCAGGACCTTCTAGCTTTCAGAGTCTCCATTGAGAAGTCAGGTGTTATTCTGATGGGTCTGTCTTTATATGTTACTTGGCCTTTTTTCTTTGCAGCTCTTAATATTTTTTCTTTATTCTGTATGTTATTGGTTTGATTATTATGTGGCAAGGGGTCTCTTTTTTGATCCAATCTATTTGGTGTTCTGTAAGCTTCTTGTACCTTCATAGGCATTTCCTTCTGTAGTTGGGAATGTTTTATTCTATGATTCTGTTGAATATATTTTCTGTGCCTTTGAGTTGGTATTCTTCTCCTTTTTCTATCCCTATTATTTTTAGGTTTGGTCTTTTCATGGTGTTCCCAATTTCCTAGTTATTTTGTGTTATGACTTTTTTGGCTTTAGTGTTTTCTTTGACTGATAAATCTATTTCCTCTATTGTATCTTCAGTGTCAGAGATTCTCTCTTCCACCTCTTGCATTCTTTTCTTATGCTTGCATCTGTAGTTTCTGTTTGTTTACTCAGATTTTCCATTTCTAGCCTTCCCTCAGTTTGTGTCTTCTTTATTGCCTCTGTTTCAGTTTTCAAATCTTAGACTGTTTCATTCACCTGTTTAATTACTTTTTCTTGGCTTTCTTTAAGGGATTTATTGATTTCTTCCATTTTTTGTTTGTCTTTTCCTTGAATTCTTTAAGGGTAGTTTTCATTTCCTCTTTAAAAGCTTCTATCATCTTCTTAAAGTCATTTTTAAGGTCTATTTCTTCTGCTTCTTATGCTTTGGGATGTTCAGGTCTTGCTGGTGTGACAACACTAGGTTCTGATGGTCCCATATTGGTCTTCATGTTGTTGACTGTATTTTTGCATTGGCATCTACTCATCTCTTCCTCTAATCCATGCAAGTGCTGTCTGTGTCTGAGGAAGCCTTTTTTGGTCCGATTGATACTCTTGGTCTAATGGGAGCTCTTGGTCTAATCCGGGCTCTTGGTGCAATCAGTGCTGATGGGTTCTGTGTCTCAGGGAGCAAATCTTAGTCCAATGGGCACCAGTGGGTTCTGCCTCAGGGAGCAGCTATTCCCAATCAGTTCAGTGTAGTACCTATTTTCTTTTCTCAATAGATGCAGGATGGGCTTATATTTCTGGGTTTCACTGGTGTCACAGGGCCTGTTTTCTTGGCCAGGGGGCAGGGAAGAGGCAGCTAGCCAGTCCCTGAGCCTCCAATGACTTGGAGGAGGGGCACCGGGTGTGTCCCTGGGGCCTAGGGGCTAGAGAACTGGTCTGCCCAGTACGGAGATGGGGTCTTACCTGCTCCCAATTGGTGCAGGGTGGGCTTATGTCTCAGGTTTTCACTGGTGTCATAGGGGGCTGTTTTCTTGGCCAGGGGGTGGGGGAAGAGGCCAAATATTAATATTTTTAAATTATAAAATCACAGTGTGTATTTGCGTGCGTGTGTGTGTGTGTGTGTGTGTGTGTGTGTGTGTGTATTTATCATGGTGTATATGTGGAAATCAGAAGACAACTTGTGGGAGATTGTCTTCTCTTTCTATTATGTGAAATCCAGGAATCTAACTGGAGTCTTCATGATGAGTGGCAAACACCTTTACTGGCTGAGCTGTCTCCCCAGCCTAAGGACAGCCTTTTTGTTTTATTGAGATCCTTTAACTGATTGGATCACATTAAGGAAGCCAATCTACTTTGCCCAAAGTCTACCAACTTTATGTGAACTCTAAGTTGACAGGTAAATTTGGCCACCTCAATAGGTGATCTACAAGAATAGGAAACCGTG
This sequence comes from Peromyscus aztecus, assembly GCA_902168405.1. Taxonomy (NCBI): domain Eukaryota; kingdom Metazoa; phylum Chordata; class Mammalia; order Rodentia; family Cricetidae; genus Peromyscus; species Peromyscus aztecus. The sequence goes on along the minus strand of CABHPQ010165931.1, from coordinate 27,366 downwards.
GGGAGGTGGGTAACACTGTAAGTTGTCAAGACCCATTTGAAAGCTATAGGTGTTATGGACTGAATTATCAGTCCAATAAATAGGCACAATGATTGACTGGGACAGAAAGAGCCCAGAGGCAGACATGGGTATGCATGCTTCCAGGTTTACCATGGAAGTGAAAACACTGTACAACAGTGAGGCCTTACACTTTAGGAATAGTATGAAGCTAACTGGATATCTGGATGTATTAGTTACTTTTCTGTTGTTATGGTAAAAGTCCATGACCAAGGCAACTTCCAAAAGGAAGAGTTTATTTGGGTATTATGGTTTGACGAATGCATCCATCATGGCAGGGAGCATGGTGTAGGAGCAAGAAAGTGAGAACTCAGCTCTTCAACAGCAAGCATGAAGCAAAGTCAGAGACCTAGAAGTGATGAGGTTTCAACTCTCACCCCCTGTCCCCAGTGACTGCTTCCTCCAGGAAGGCCACACCTCCTAAGCCTCCCCAAATAGTGCCTCCTTCTTGGTACTGAATGTTTAAATATCTAAGCCGATGGGGGACATTCTCATTCAAACTACTGGAAACTCAACTAGATGTTGGTTTTTACTCTTCTGGGGGGCCCACCTACTGGCTCCGAAATAAATCACACACAAGTCTTATTCTTAAGTATAAACGTCAAGCCTTAGCTTGTCTTGTTTCCAGCCAGCTTTTCTTAACTTACTCACCTATCTTTTCCCTCTGGGCTTTTCCCTTTCTCTCTTTCTTATGCCTTTCTTTCCTTCTTACTCCATGTCTGGCTGTTTAGCTGGGTGGCTGGACTCTGAATTCCTCTTCCTTCCTCTCTCATTCCTTCTTCCTTTCTCCCAGATCTCTTTCTATTTCTTCTCTCTGCCTGCCTGTTCTCCCTATCTATTCTCCAGTCTTTCTATTGGTCTTTCAGTCTTTATTTGACCATCAACTACTTTAGACACGAAAAGTAACTCAGCTTCACAGGTTTAAATAAATACAATATGAAAAAGTAACACACCTTAAAATAACATTCCCCAACAGCTGTGGTGATAAGATGCTCTAAACAAAGCACATCACTGGTGCTGCAGAGAGGAAAAAGTGCCAAGTCCTCCTGTGGGTTCTGTGGTCAGACTGAGTTTTCTTTCATTTTCTTGCTGGCTTGGCTGGTTCCTGAAATAGCAGATGGATGGGTTGGTCTCATCTGCAGTGTTTGTAGCCTGTCTTCAGTCAGTCCTTCCGCAGGCAGTAGATAGTCGTCTTTGTCAGTCTGTCCATTCCTCAGGGGTGTCCACATCACTCCTGCATTCACAAGCTGACCTTGGCCCTCCTGCTTTAAGTAGTGTTTCCTTACCCTGAGCACAAGCACGAGGTCACTGTCTGAGCCTTTGTCACAGGAGCCTGATGACACCCCATCCTTGCATGGTCTCTAAACCCCTTGAGTTCCTTCTCTGTGTCTTCATTCATGGATGCTTCCTCAGTCTCACGTCCAACCACGCCTTGTTGCTCTAGACTCTCTACCTCATGTCTGCCTGTTGTTCTGGCCCAGTGCCCTGGAATGGCTGAGCAAGGTGTGCCAACAGCACAGTGCCCTTCCTTCAGTCTCCAAGGCCAGCACAGCGCCCCTGTCTGTGGTCTGGAATCACCCCCACCCTAGCTGATGCACCAGTACTTACTACCCGGGGCTTGGGAAGGGCTCCCTCTGCTGGGAGAGGACAGAATTGCTGGGCAGAGCTCATCTCTGGGTAAGAGAAGCACCATGGAGAGAAGTCTGCATCTCAAAATCTTCCCATACCAGGAACTGAGAAGGGCAAGTTGGTCAGGATATTTTAGTGTCAGCCATGACTTGGACAAAGACTAGCTAGAGGACAAAAGACCAATCCTTTCCTCCCAGGGAGACATTCTGAGCCTCTCCCTGAGCCCCCAGCAACTCTAGGGACTCAGCTAAGATTGGCAGCAAAGTCTCAGAGCCAGGAATAGGTGAGTCACAGGTTTGTACAGCCACCCACCTCACTCAGGCCATGCCATTCATGCCTCAGTTTCTTCACCTGTGAAATGGGGTCTGCAGTCTCTCTCTAGTCTAATGATGCAGTGCCTAGTGGCTTAGGGTCACTATTGCTGAAAAGAAACACCAGGACCAAAGGCAAGTTGGGGAAGGGTTTATTGGGCCTACACTTCCACATTATAGTCCGTCACTGAAGAAAGTCAGGATAGGAACTCAAATGGGGCCAGAACCTGGTGGTAGGAGCTGGTGCAGTTGCTGTGGAGGGGTGTGACTTACTGGCTAGCTCTCAAGGCTTGTTCAGTATACTTTCTTATAGAACTCAAGACCACAAGTTCACTGCTGGCCCCACCTACAAGGGGCTGGGGCCTCCCCCATGAATCACTATTAAGAAAATACCCTAGATGCTCACCTGCGGCCCAATCTCAGGGAGTCATTTTCTTAATGGAGGCTCTCTCCTTTCAGATGACTCCAGCCAGTGACAAGTTGACATAAAATTAGCCAGGAAATGGCTAACATGGGGCTAGGGGTGGAAATTGGTGGTAGAATGCTGGCCTAGCATGTGCAAAGCTCTGGGTTGGATCTTTAGCCCCACACAGAACTGGGCTTGCTGATGGAATCCCAGCACTAGAGAAGATGAGGCAGGAAGATCAGGAATTCAGAGACATCCTCAGCTTCAAAGTGAGTTTGTGGACAACTTCATGAGACACTCTGAGAGAAAAAGAAAGGAATGAAGGATGGGAGGGAGGGAGAAGGAGGGAGAGAAATGGCTGACATGACACAGGTGTTCCCCATGTTCTGGGGTGGGAAGAAAAGAATCTGGCTTGTGGTTTTCAGAAAGCAAAAGGACATATTGACCTGGCCTTCAGGGCACAGGGTGCTATCATCATGGGGGTACTTTATGACTGTCCTCAGAAAGGCTGTGGGGATATGCTAAGGACATGGCCCCATAGGTAGTCAATCTCTGGGGCCAAGGACGAGCTAGCCAGAAGCCCCAGCTTCCCTTGCCAGACTCAATCATGGTTTATATGATCTCGATCACAAACATCTGAGGGGTATGGGCTTGTTTTCCAGGAGAAGAAATTTAGCCCCGGTGTGTCTTGCCTGAAGCACTCCTAGGGGCATCGGTTCTCAAACTGTGGGTTGTGACCCACTTGCAAACCTCTATCTCCCAAAGTATTTTCATTACAATCCACAACAGTAACAAAATTACAGTTATGAAGTAGCATCACAACATGGGAAACAGTAGCTACTTTATGGCTAGGGGTCACAACAACATAAGAGATAGTATTATAGGGTCACAAGCATTCGGAAGGCTGAGAGTCACTGCCCAAGATCCAGGGGGTTCTGCCAGGTTCCTGATGGAACACTTTTGGAGAGGTGGTAATCAGGGCACACAGAGGAGCCTTGCAGAGGACTAGCCTGAGGAAACAGGGCACCTGGTGAAGCCAGGCAGCTGTTTCCAGTGAGTTGAGCTCCTGGCCCAGCTGCAGAGGAACTGGGTTTCTCATGCCTTATTCTCCCCACCCCTGCTTCAACCTGTGATGAGTTCTCCACCCTGCCCCTGCAGGAGTGCATATTAAGGAAGCAGACAGTTCAAAGGCTCTGCACTATGGCTGCCTCTCAGCAGAGGGCTCCCCCAATCACTCTGAGCTATGTATGTCCTGGTTTCTATGAGGATGAGAACAGGAGACTCTGGATGGTTGTATACCTGGGCTTTAAACCCTTCCATACAAGTCATAACACGGTGAGTTTGGGGGCCCCAGGGAGGCTGTACCCTGCCTATAGTCCTTGTGTTCTAGGGTGTGTGTGTTGGGAGGATGCTATCATCATGTCAGAAAATAGCTGATACTGGTCTGTGAACAGAACCATGTCCTAACCTATGCACCAGCCTCAGGAGCCCCTGCTTGGAGGCCCCACAGGCACAAGCTTATCCACAGATGCAGGGGGCCCTTGTGGTGAGGCCTGACTTACCAGTAGAGGGCCTAGTCAGAGGAGCATGCTGAAAGAGCTTATAGATAGCATAGTTGAAAGGCTGGGCTTTGTGGGATGAGTAGGAGTTCTCCAGGTCAGAAATAAGGCACACACTTGGAAGGAGCAGATGGGAATGGAAAGCACTAGCTTCTGATTTTTGTGCACATAATGACACACCTGCTGCTGTTGTCCCCAAACTTGAATGTCCCGGGGGAGCATTCAACAGATAAGGGTCCTTACCCTGGAAACTGTGTGGGGCCATGAGGGAAGTCCAAATGGGTTTCTGGATCTGCTGACAACATAGATAATCACTCTGAAAACTGCTCTGGGCTGTGGCTTTAGACCACGATGGAACCTGGGAGGCTAAAATGCTCTGTAAAGCTGCAAAAGCATTTCTAGGCATCAGAACTGCTCCCCAAGGACCAGGGATGTCACTTGTACGGCAGAGACTATGAGTCGCTTCCCTGGTCCAGGGTGAGGGTTGTTCCATCTTATACCTGGGACAAATGGCTGAAGTGCCCATTAATTAGTCACCATGGACGCTCGCCTTTTCTCTCAGCATCCCTCAGTCCCTACCAGTTACAGAGTATGGCTTGGTTTCCATGCCTTCTACCAAGAACTCTCCAGCCCAGGGCCTGTACCTCTTCCTGCCGTGTCCATCCTCCCCACCCCAGCCTCCTCTGGCCCCTATATAACACTGACATTGTGATTATGTCTCTTGGTCCAGGCCACTCCACTTGGTTGGCATCTCCTCTCCCCTCTCCTCTTTCTTCTCCTCCTCCCCTCCCCCCTCTCCTCCCATGGCCAGGCTCACAGTCATGGTCACTCTGGACTCTCCAGATGTCTCTGCCTCTGGCTGTGCTCTCCCTTTTATCTACAATAAGCCTTCTCCTCCACCATACCTGGGAGCAGTCAAGTCCTTCCTTTTTTTTCTTTTTTTCCATTCATCTGGTGCTGACATGATATGATAATGGACCTCAGTTTGTCCCAGGTTTGAAACCTAACAAGGGGTAATTCACCTACTGCACCATTAAAAAAAATCAAGTTGAAAAGTGTTTTTCTTTAAACCCATACCAAGTAAAGGATGGAAAGGTTTTTGACCAAATATTTTCAGTAAATAAATAAATAAATAAAGACCCAGAAAAGAATTCTGTTGGTGAGGATGTAAATGAGGCGGCTTCCATGGGAAACATGTAGTCAATTAAATTCAAATAGTCACGAGCCTCCCAGTCATCTCGGGTTAAAGTAGCTATTGGCTCCAAGTGTGCATGGAGGGGCAGGTGTGGCAATCAGAAGAGCTGCTGACAGCTGAGTTTGAAAGGGGCGGGGCTAATCTGATGGGTGCTGAGAAAGAGTGAACCTGAGGTCCCCAGGCAAAGCTGTTGCTAAGGGACACATGCACAGGAAGTGCCCCCTGGAGTGGCACACTTGTGATCCTCCTGCCTCAACCTCCTGAGTAGTTTGGGATCCCAGGTTGCAACACCAGGCCCAGCATTGAACTTCTCTCTTTCCTCCTTCCCTTCTTCCTTTATTCCCTCCTATCTCTGTCTGTCTGTCTGTCTTTCTCTCTCTGTCTCTCTCTCTCTTGTTTAGTATACTAAGAAGTAGGTTACATTGTTACATTTTTACACACACACACACACACACACACGGCAGAAGCAGGCACATCTCTCTAAGTTCAAGGCCACATTGGCCCATATAGCCAGTTCCAGGCTAGCCAGGTCTACACAGAGATCCTGTCTCAAGTAAGCACACAGATCAATAAGCAAATAAATAAACCTTGAAAACAGAGCCCTGTGAGCCTGAGTTAGGATCCCAGCAGCCACATGAAAAGCCTCCTGTGGCTTTGTTGCCTGTGACTTCAGTGCTGTGGGGGCGTGGACACAATCCCTGCTTCAAAGGCTTAAGGGAGAAAGTGACTGAGTAGACACCTGAGTTCTCCTTTGGCCTTTTCAGGCTGGCACATATGTGCATCACACTCACATGCTCTCACACTCGCATCACACATACTTCACTCATACATTCCCATTGTCACACACACTCACGTGCTTTCACACTCACATCACACATACTCCACTCATACATTCTCACTCTATCACACATACATCATAGGCTCTCACACTCACAACCCACATACTCCACTCACACACCCTTAGAACTCACGCTCACACTGTTATAACTCACTCTCACATCTCATTCCTCACACACTTACAACACAAACTCTCACAACCTGCACACTCTTGCACTCTTAATCTCTCTCACACCTACATTCTCACAACTCACACTATCTCCCATTCTCACACTCTTTCATCCTCTCACACTCTAACTCCCTCTCACACACTGTTACATACTTCTGTGCTCTCTCTCACACACGGTCACACACACACATTCTCTTACACATAGTCTCATACACACTACTCTCACATACACTCTCATATACACACACTCACACATACAAACACACACACTGGTGTGTGTTTTTTCTCTCACACACTCTCTCACACACTTTCACACACACTCTCATGCACTGTATCTCTCATGCATCTCACTCATTCACTCTCACTGTCTCACTCACTCTCTCACACATTCTAACAGAGTCTCACACACTCTCACACAAACACTGTCACAGTCTCATATACAATCTCTCATATTCACACACTCTCACATTCATACACTTACATTCACATACTCTCATATTCTTTCACAAACACACAAAAAAAATCTCACATTCACTCACAACTTCCACACACTCACCAGTGTGTGTGTTTGTATGTGTGAGTGTGTGTATATGTGAGTGTATGCATGTGTGAGTGTGTGTATGTGTCAGTGAGTGTATGAGTGATTGTGTGTGAGAGTGTGTGTGTGTGAGAAAGAGTGGGAGAGTGTGTGAGAGTTTCCATATATACTGGCAGGTTGGGACAGGACCTTTTCAGTGTGATCTCAGCCAGGATCAGCAGCTTTTTCAATCAGAGGCCTCAGAGGGAAACTTTCATTTTGCAGGCACTGAGGACTTGGGAACATTCCCTGTGCCACCTTAGTGCAAAGCATCCAGAGACAATGGTCATTTTGAATAAAACTTTATTTACTACAAAAGCAGGTGACTAGTCATTGTGGGCCTTTGTCCCTTCTTGGCTGTCCTCCTTCCCTCCTAATCTAAAATCAGAATACACACAGAGGGGCAACTCTCACAAAAATGTCAGGGTGACAATCAGGAAGTGATCTGCCATAATGTCACAAGTGAAAGCGAGCATCTTCAGCTTATGAGAATGCAGGGATTTCTCAGGAAGACAGGAGGACATTGGTAGGTTGTCTGTGACTTGTTTTCTGCTTTGTGGCCATGCCTGGCACTTATAGTTTATAGTAACTTTTTTCTTACCTGTTTTGTTTTTGTTTGTTCATTTTCTTTGAGACAAGATTTCTCTGTGTAACTGTCCTGGCTGTTCTGAAACTCATTCTGTAGACCAAGCTGGTCTCCCACTCAGAAATCCACCTGCCTCTGCCTCTTGAGTTCTGGGATTACAGGCTTGCAACACATTGCCTGGCTATGTTGACTTTTTTCACTTCGTGGCTTCCTAGGCTGGCTCAGGTTTATGTTTTGCATTTATTAAAGACACATGAAGCTCTCCATCAATACTACATTGCATTTCATTTGGTAAAGTCATTGATCTGGGCACATGAGTGTATGTGTGTGTGGGGGGGGGAGTATTGGGATCCTTTTGAATGTTCAGGTGAGCTGCTCTAACTCTCTCCACCTTATCCCCCTGAGACAGCATCTTTCACCAAATCTGGAGCTAGACTGGCAGCCAGGAAACCCCAGTGATCATCCCGCCTCAGTTTTCCACAGCACTGGCACATGCATGGCTGTGACTTTTTGCATGGGTGTTGAAGAATCACACCAAGTCCTCTTGTCTGTGCAGCAAGCACACTTACCTGTGGAGTCATCTCCCCAGTATCTGTCTTATTTTTCAAAGGAGAAATTTGAAAACTCTGGAAATGGCTGAGACAGAGCCCCAGGGGGCAACCCAGTACCAGGAAAGGTGCTGTGAGGCTGGAGACTGTGGCTGCAGTGTGGGAGATGCACTGGGGATGAGCAGGGATGCTGGAGGGAGTACTGGGTCAGAGCAGGCAGAAGAGCAGCAGACATCAGGGTCCTGGGGAAGACCTAGGTGTTGGGGACAAGACTGTGATTAGGGCTGTTGGAATATATACCTCTGATCCTGACCTTTGCAGCAAAAAAGCCAGGCCAGCACCATCCATGGCTGCTGGAACCTGTCCTAATGCACCTCCCCCCTCTACTCCTTCAGATTGCAGGCTCTATGACTGTCCAGTTGTGGCAGGTGCACAGATCCCACATGGAGCCCCTGACCTACTTCTCCTTGTTTTTGACCTGTCTTCCCAGTGTATGGCAGCAATATTCTATGATATTATACAGGGGGACCGACTCAAAATTCTGGAAATTGGTGAACCATAACAAGGTAAGTGTTTGGTACCTCATGGTGAAAGCTGTAGTGGCTGGGGTGTCAAATGGCAAATGATTTTCACCATGTCCCACCCCCAGGGAGTGTGTTCTCTCTCTCTCTCTCTCTCTCTCTCTCTCTCTCTCTCTCTCTCTCTTTTTTATTCTTTGTGTTGTTCACCTCATGCATCTCCATCCCATTCACTTCCCAGTCCCTTTGTATCCACCCTCTGCCCTTGATCCTTTCCCCAAAATAAAATAAAATTTAAGAGAAAGAAAAAAAACTGTCAAGCTGTAGTGTGACACAGTGAGTCACGCAGTAGACACTTTTATCTATATATCTTTACAATCAAGTGTTCTTTGTAGAGACATTGGTCTACTTCGAGGCCTCTGGTTTGTGCTACACTTTGGATGCTGGGCCTCACTGGAACTCCTATGGGTTATCCTGTGTTGTAGAAATCCCTGCATCTTTGGGTCTGCAGGACCAGTCCCTTCACATGCTCCAGGAGACCATAGATGGGGTGGATATTGGGGTGGGTCAACCCATAACCATGGTTCTGGATCAGGGTAGTTTCGGGGTTGGTCAGCCCATCAGCTCTCCCTTGTCCTCACCGCCAGGTTGACATACCCTGCATCATCCTGGCTAGTTCTCCCCTTGCTGCAATGAGCAAGGGGTGGGGCCAGTTCTCCTGCTTTCAGATCCTCAAGGTCAATCTTCTACATCTACACCTTCAGGGTCAGCTCTGGTGTGTTGCCCAGGTGTGGCATAAGGGCCAATCTGCCAAGTGCTGCAGCTGATGAGGGGCAGGACCAGCTCTCCCCCAGAGAGGTTTTTATCTCTCCTTCACTCAAATCTACCACTGCTCTAACAGAGTTCATTTTTAGGGGAGGATTTGGGGAGCATTGTTGTGTGATATAACTTTTCCCAGGAAGATAAAAAAATACTAGTCTATTCACTGCGGATAGGAAACCCACAACAGACCAAAGTACAGATGCCCCAAGGTCTACCTGGACAACCATTGAGTTTTATTGGAGTTATTTATGGGAATCTGGGTGAGGGATCACTTACAGGAGCAGAAATGACTCATAGAGCTGCATCACCAAAGCCCACCCCAGCATGGGTGACAGACAGCTCACAAAAGATGGGACCCTGGAGCACACTGCTCAGCCTGAAGGCAGCTCAGCAGGTTACAGAGTGTCCTTTCCAGGTGCCTCAGTTGTAGTTAAACCCTTCCAGGGAGCCTGGCTGGTATCCTCTTCTTCAGGGTTGTTTCTCTTGTCTGAGAGTCTTTGAGGCTTGGTTCTGCTTCTTCTGAAAGGGAGGAGCCTAGTGATTCTGGTCAGTTTTAGGGAGTTCTTGAAGATATTTGTGCTGTTGACCCCCTACTTAAGGAGGAGGCTATTAGTACAACAGAGGGAGAGGGAAAGAGAGAGGGAGAGGGAACGCTTTGGTGCACACATATGGTAGGGTAGTTGTGGAAGTAATGCTTCCCTCTGACTACAGAATCCACAGACCAGATCCCCTTCTACCCCTTACCCTTTTCTGCTGCCTCAAGTCTGAATGGGTCATTGTCCTAGAGCTGGCTAGATGTGTGTCACCCAGGAATCTGATGTCTGCTCCCTCTCCTGCAGAATGACAACGTAGAGGAACTGATCCTAACAATGGAGAACAATGTCGGTAAGACAGGCACCAACATGCTTTCTCTCTTTAAAGAAAGGTAGTACTGGTCTCTCTCCCTGCATTTTCCTTGTGTGGCCAACCCTCACCCTTCTCTTTTGGATATAAGTGCTGTGAGCTGACCCCCACAGTAAGCATAGGACCTCACTGAATCAGAGTCACCACTCAGCCCTGGAAACAGTTCCATGTGTCCAGTGTTCCACTTCACAGTCAAGAAAAGACTCAAGTTGTTGGAATACAGATCCTAAGGCCACAGACCCTGTGATGACAATAATCAGACTAGAACCTAGTGACTTGGTTCTCAAGTTTAATCACAACGGAGTGCTCTGTGGTATCTGCCCAGGAGTACCTACACTAGGCATCTTCCCCAGTTTGGTAATAGCTCTGCCTGGCTGGGTAGGGTTTGGCCCATGGGCAGGCCTTTGTCTGGACTGGCTGGAGCACAGCCTGTGGATCCAGCACCCAGTTCTGAGGGGATTCCCTAAGCAGTCTTGCCCTGGTCTTCTCTAGGTCTTGGTAGCCTTTTAGCCCTGCCCCTTTTCCCTCAGTGAAGGTTTTCTGCATCTACTCCTCTGCTTGTTCCTCAGGTTCCCAGTTTGGCATTCCCTCCAACCCTGCTGAGAGCTGAGATTCAGATGATCTGCTTCTGGAGCCTGGCCTGTCTGTGTCCTGAGCCTTCTCCCTTCCTAGGTACAGTTGGGGCTTTCCTGCCGCTTTGTGCCTCTGATGCTGACCTCACAGGTGGTCCTTCTAAAGACTACTCCTGCCTTCAAACCCTTCTCCTGGATGCCCAGTGCAGCACGCACCTCTGGTGGCTCTGATCTGGAGGTACCTTTGGAGCAGGAATGGATGGGGACTCCACACCCTGTGGATCTCTGAGACACCATCACTGACTAGAAGTTGACCTGGTGCTGGGCAGAGGATGCTGTGCTCAGTACCTTGAAGGCACCTTGGGATATGGACATGGAACATCTGGTGTGCTACTTCCTCATGCTCAGTTCTTGGCTCCTGGAAGTGATGTGACCCTAACCCCCACCCCCAAACATGTTTTTAATGAATTAAACTTTACTGCTTTTACTTAGATTCTGTGCTAGGCCCATCTGTCCTTATCCAGGTTCTAGTGCTGAAAGTGGAAGCTGGCCCCCAAATATTACAGGAACATTTTGTGATCTCTTGTAGACATTTCCACAGTGGGAGCAGAGGTTACTGGTTCATTTTGGCAGCAGGTTACCTGGGGGAATGTCTAAAAGGGAGGCTGTGTGGAAGCTAGGGGAAGCTGGGCTGAGAATAGGTTGAGAAGCTGTGGCATCACATGGAGGGAAGGGGTGTGGTCAGTGACCTACAGTGTCAATGCAGGAGGCACACTGAACCACTGCAGAGCAGAAGGAGAAAGTGTCCTTGCACATGAAGACACCAGATGATCAGGGGGGCAGCAGAGAGGGGCAGAGGCCAGGTACTGTGGACATGTCCTTCCTTCAGCTGATCCACAGGAAAGAGGGGCATCCACTCTGACACAATTCACAAGAAGAACCTGTCAGCAGATGGAAGGTACAGCTTTACAGACAGAGTCTATAAAGGCCCTTAGAGGGCTGGGTTGGAGCTCGGTTGGTCACATGCTCACTTAGTATACACAGTGCTCTAAGTTGATCCCTCAGTATTGTGTAATCAGGGTTTCAAACCAGGTGTGTGAGCACATGCTGGAACCTCAGCACTTGAGATGTGGAGGCCAGAGAATCAGAAGTTTAAGATGATCCTTAGCTATGTAGTAAGTTCAAAGCCAGCCTGGTCGCCCCCCCCTCTCTCTGTGTGTATTTGTGTGTGTGTGTATTTGTGTGTATGTTTTGAGACAGGGTATCTCTGTGTAGTGCTGGCTGCTTTGGAACTCCCTCTGTAGATCAGGCTAGCCTCAGAGATCCATCTGCCTCTGCCTCCTGAGTTCTGGGATTAAAGGTATGCGCAACCACTGCTCAGGTGAGACCTTGTTTTTAAAGAAATTATTTGTAGAAAATGTAGAAAAATGTGTTTATGATGTAGGGGAAGGAAAAGTCAACAAACAAGACAACAGCAGCAGGCTGTAAGACCAGCCCTGGGACACAAGTTCACAAATGACTAGGGATTCTCTGAGGACAGAAAATGAGAGAGCAGCAACTCACACAAGGGGAGACAGGGACACAGGAGGAGGAGGGAGGTTTAAAACCCAGAGCTGTTTCCCCTTGATCTCAGAAGAAACTATGGGGGGTTGGAGACAATTCTGTACATAAGGAGATGTATGGTGGCTTCAAGAGCATGCTAGGAACGTTTCTCCACCTTTATCTGGAGCGGGCTTTCTGAAGTGTGCACAAACAGCATTTTTGTCAGAATCTGCCTTGTCTTCAGATGTCCTGAGTGAGCACATAGGGTGGACAGCAGCATCCCTGACATCTGCCCACTGGACTACACATGTCTCTGGACACCAACTCATGTCAGGGGTTTGGGAGCTGAGATTACTTCTGGACACGAGATCAGTCCAGGGAAGGTGCTTGGAGTCCTAAGAGCACCATGCAGGAGTGACCAACCCTGAAGCCTGACACTGCCCCTTCCTATGAGAAAATGAGTTGGTCCCTAGGAAACTCCTTCCCTAGTCAGCCTAGTTGTCCACTTGATGAGGTTCAGAATCACTTAGATTGCTATAGAGGCATGTCAAGGAATGTGTTGAGTGTGTCTCCTAAGAGAAGTGAAGGGGAAGACCCACTGTGACTGTACCCTCTCCATGGGCTGCAGGTCTGGTAGAAAAACAAATAGAGGAAGGACAAAGCCAGCTGAGATCCAGCATCCCCTAGTTTACTTCCTCGTCATCCATGATGTGAACATCTTTCCCTCACTGCAGGATCCTACTGCCTGGATGTCCTGCCCAAGTGATGGTGTTACCCAGACTTGGGTGTTGTACTATTAAATACCTCTTCAGAAACAAACTGGACCACAGAGACAGGTGGAGGAATAGTTCATTTAAGCAGGGACTTGGAGAAAACAGGGGAGACACTGTCCATCTTAAAGGATCAGATCTAGGAATATATTAAAGGAGAATGGCTTCTGCTAGAGTAAATAAGACATAGCAACGCCAGGGATAGGAGAGAAGAATTGGAGGCCTGTGTTAGTTCACTGCTGTGACCAAGATCCCCGATGGAAATGGATTACAAAAGACAGAGTTGTGGGGCATGTGAGAAGCACTTTAGTTCATATCATGGTGTGTCAGGGAGTGGAGAGAGAATGCATGTCTGTTTTCCCTTTTCCCTTCTTTTGTTCAGACTGGCTCTCACATCCCATTAGATGGCATTCCTACATTCATTCTGTGAGCCCCTCATCCCCTCATAAACACCCCAGAGGTGTGCTACAGTCTCCATGTGAGGTGAATCCAGTCACAGAGGAATCCATCAGATGATGAGAGAGAAGGAACCAAGTCCCATCATCCCCCACCATGGCAAGGCTCGTGAGATGATTTGAGCAAAAAGAGCAATTTGCTAATTGTACAAGAAGCTCTAATATGTAGTGAAGACTGTTTTATTATGAGGAAAATAACCTTCACAAATACTATTGAAACCATAAGAGAACCCAGCAAGTCAAATGTTTATAATAATTCAAAGTATAACTCCCAAGTTTTCCTTGCATACAGATTTAGAAAGAAAGCTGATGGAAAATCACTGAAAACACACTGTGAAGCAGATTTTTAAACACTGATAAGGCCTCACAAACAAGCCTTAAATGGGAAGATGGACTGTGTTTTACTCCCATGAACAGGGCATTTCACTTTTATACCTCACTTTCTCCATATATCAAATTAGTTTGATTACAATAAAGAAGCCAACAGACAAAGATTAGTGTAATAGCTTGAGACAATATTTCAAAAAATTAAAGTTAGTATAAGGATTTATTTTCCAAACTAATCTATAAATACAGTAAAACCAACCAAAAAAAACCCAACAAACCATTGTTACCTACATGATCTGATTCAGAAATGAATGTGAAAATTGTGTATGTGAGAAAAGGTGGGAAATCCTGGCTGAGAAGAGTCAGAGGGCAGAGTAGAGTTCTGGGACACGATCCAGTGTCTCCCAGCAGGCACTGCCTCAGCCTGAGGGTGCTATGTGTCTGGGCAGCAAGGCACAGGAGAGGCTGGGAGAGAAGACTGGAATACCCAGGAATGGGATTCACAAATGAATTATGGGAGAACATGGAGTCCAATATGTACCACTTTGACATAAAGATTATTCTGTGTTAAGCCACTGACAGGCAATGAGTACAAGCACCTTCTTTATCTTCTTTCTTGCTGAATCTGACAAGGATGAAGCCGGCCCTTTACCCAGGGTAAAGTAACATTATTAATGCCAGGGATGGGGATCCAGGCTCACTGTTACCTTATCACTGAACCAACTATCTGTGGAGAAACAGAAAAGACAAGGTTATCCTGACTCATGGTTTGAAGGAATACAGTCCATCATGATGTGAAGGATGATGGCACATGTCTGTGTGGTGGCAAGTATGTGGGATTGCCTGTTCACATCTTAGTGGATCTGGAAAGAGATCAGAGCAGAAGCAGGCTGGGCTCTGACATCCAAAGGCATTCCCCCTTCTAGCAAACTCCTTGTATACTAACTAAGCTTTACTTCCTAATGGTTGCACAGCCTTGCAAAACTGAACTACTGGTTGAGTGTGCTCAAACCCATGAGCCTGTGAAGGATGTTTCACCCTTAAGGCAGACCACAGGCTGAGAGAAATCTCTACAAGTCTCCATCTTATGTTCTCCTCTGCAATCAGCTATTCCCACCCAGGCACCTGGTTTTTCACATTTCTACCATTTCCAATTCTCAGTCCAACTTTAACTATTCACCTCTGTTTTCTTGTCTCTCCATTTCTTTAAGATGGCTCCTGCCCCACTCAAGACTTACATTAAATATATGTGTGTGATTTTCTCTTATTAATGTATTTTGTGTCAAGTGAATTCTCCTGGAGGGCCCAAAGCCTTAAAAAGGTAGAGGTGATATTTTGTTTCCCTCATACAATTGAGGTCATATATCAAGGTGTTGGTAAAGGATAAATTAAGGAATATATAACTTTTAACAACTGGCTAGTTTTTATGCCAGCATTCCAGAGACAGGAACAGGTGGTTCTTTCTGAAGTCTGAGACCAAGCCCTATTCTGCACAATGAGTTCTAGGTCAGCCAGGGCTACCTACATATTGAGATTCTGCTTTAAGAAAAAAGGAAAAGTAACAATTGGCTAGCCAGAAATTTTATAACAACTTGGCTATGGTTGTATTACTCCATTTTTTTCATATGAAAATGAATCACAGATGGACTAATGATTTAAAGAAAGGAAATTACAAAGCACTTGTGAAAAACATGAACCCCAAATTACAGAGAGACCCTTCCCAAGAACATTAAACACACACCACACAAAGGAAGCATGTGGAACCTATGATTGGGTATATTAAAAAATGATTTTTTCCTGCATATTAGTAGAAAAAAACCCACCAAACATCAAAAACATTTTAAAAGTCCCTGAAACAAGTTAGCCACAGTAAATAGACATATACAAAATGTGGATAGACCTTCCATGTATTTCTCCCCTGAATATACTGTGCAGATTCCTTGCCAGGTTCCAACTTCACCATCCCTTCCAGTCCTGAGCACCCCAAACACATCTGCAAACATAGTCTTCATGCCCCTTTTTATGAATTAATTACGTGCTAAATTTGGCAGAATCCATTTTTTTTTATTTTCTAATCTAGACAGAAAGCTAATGAGCAGACAAAATGCCGATCATGTTTTCATTTTGAATTCTTGACTGTGAGCCCGAGAAGTCCAGAGTCTCTACAGTTCTATGTGTTTTTGCTAGTATGTTTAATTTTTATAAGGTGTCACATGGCCCCTTCAGTCCCTCTCTTAGATACTTCACGCCCATCCCTCAAGCCCTTTGCTAAAACCAAATAGACTCAACTGGGAGTCTATGTTCCCACCACTGGAGTCCCGAGCTTGTCTGGATGTATCCATCACCTTCCTCCCATGATGTCTGAGAAACACCCACCTCAGTAACACAGCAACAAGAGATGTGGTATCCATGGGCAGCAGGCCCCACCACTCTGGGCAGGGTACTGGTCCATGCCTCACCTTGCTTCACAAAGTGTGCTGATTCTCTGGCATTCATGACTTCCATAGTCTAAATTATTTTCCCAGGACTGTCCTACTAAGTGCCACAGGCTTTCCCAGGACTGTCCTACTAAATGCCACAGACTTGTGACAGCAGAGTGTGGACTGGAGAGGGAAACATCAAAATCTATAGAAAAGCAGCCTGTTGGCAGAGGGGGTGTGGAAGCCCCTCCCCACCTGGGCTTCCCTTAAGGAACAAAGTGTACCCTGAAACACCTGCCATACACAAAACTGGGGAATTGGGTGCTATGTAAATGTTCTATAAATGGCCATTTCCCTGGAGACCTCCGTGTATGAATGGGGGACCCACAATTCAGGCCTACTCTTCCTGAAACTACTTTTCATGGCTCTACTTCCTCTTCCATTTGGTGAAAATTTCACCCTATGAACAACAGACATACTGGCTCCCAGGAAGTGTCTTCTGCCATGGCTGATTTCAGTTGCCAACTTGATTGGATCTGTAATCTACTAAGAGATGCATCTCTGAGAGGGTGGGGCTGCGGGGGAATGTCCCAGAAGGATTAGCTAACTGGGGAAGGCTATTCCCAGAATGATTGACACTTTCTGACAATGGCTCAGATATAAAATAGTCTGAGGGGAAGGGCGGGCATGGTGGTTTGTCCTTAATCCCAGCACTGAGGAGACAGAGGCATGTCAATCTCTTTGGGTTTGTAGGCCAACCTGATCTACATAGCAAGGTCCAGGATCATTAGGACTATATAGACATCTGTCTCAAAATAAAAAAAATAAAAAAAAAGGAGTCCGAGGGGAAGCACTGCTGGCTTTCCCTGCTCACCTTTGCTCCTTGCAGGTGAGGGCATCTACCTTGATGCTGTCCTGCTGCTGCCATCCTCCTCTGTCCTCTGAACCCTGCAGCTTCAGCCTTCCAACATGGAATGAAGACCAGCAGCTCTCCAGGAATCCTCTGGCCTCTAGCACCATCACCCTGGGACTGTGGAGACATCCAACCTCATAGACTGAGTGCCACTGGGTTCTCCATCCCTCCAGAGAGCAGCCAGCCTTTGTGTGGTCACCCACATTGTGGAAGCAGTCTAATGACTCCCTTTTTGAGAACCCCACCACTATTTCCTCATCAGATCCTCTGCCTACCCCATCTGCATGCCTCTTCTCTCTCTGTCACCACGGATGGCAAGAGGTTCTTCTCATCCCTCGGTCTCACCAAAAGGGACTTCATTTGTAGTTTGCTTGATTTTTCTGTGAAGGAATATACTCATGTGCTTCTGCAATCTAAGCTGATAGCAAAGGATTAGAAAATGAACACTCCTTACCCCCAAATAAATATAGCACATGGTTCTCCATCCATTTGTAACTGTGCTAGCAGGAATATAGTCGTTCTGGGGATACAATGCCCCCTTCCTTTGGCTATCAAAGTATTAAAATTATATAATGTTGGCTCTGGAGTCTCACCAAAATCTATTAAACCAGAGGCAAACTTTATTCCAGAAAAATTAAAAATAAAAATTCCAAAAATGATACTCCTTGGAGCACAAAAGCTTATCAGCTAGCTGAGACCACAGCCGATGTTGGAATTCTGAGGCTGTTACAATGGAGGTGTGCACTGGGGCCTCTTTTATAGTATTAGGCACAGAGTGCATGCTAGGAGTCATGTAGAAACCTCTCTAAAAATGGTCTGTCAGATACTCTAGGCCTGTAGCCAATTTAAATACACCAACAATGCTAAAAAACATTAGGTGACTGTCCAGGCTGTCAGCTGTCTCCGGCTACTCTTACAAGATTCCCGAAAGTTGCTTACATCTATCTATCATTTCTCAGGTACCATTATATTCCTTCTCAGGTCTTTGATGTGGTTAAAGACTAGATACAATTTTCCTTAGTTATGATAAAAGATAAGTTAGATATAAAACCTTAGACTCACAAATATAAGATAGATAGGATATCTTCTTTAATATTGTAACTGTAATTCTTACTCGATAATTGTTTTGTTATATGTAATTTTACTATGTTAAAGTTAAAACCTTCCTTTTTAAAAAACAAAAAAAGGGGAAGTGCTGTGGGATGTTTTGCATGACAAATATGTTAATAAATAAAGCATTGATTGGCCCGTAGCCAGACAGGAAGTATAGGCGGGACTAACAGAAAAAAAGATTAAGAAACAGAAAGGTGGAGGAAGACACTGCCAGCCACCGCCAGCACAAGCAGCATGTAAAGATGCCGGTAAGCCACAAGCCACATGACAAGGTATAGATTTATAGAGATGGATTAATTTAAGATATAAGGACAGTTAGCAAGAAACCTGCCACGGCCATACAGTTTGTAAGCAGTGTAAGTATCTGTGTTTACTTGGTTGGGTTTGAGCGGCTGTGGGACTGGTAGGTGAGAGAGATTTGTCCTGACTGTGGGCCAGGCAGGAAAACTAGCTACAAATCTACAATAAGTAACCTTAAAAACAATGATTTTGAATTGAAGCTCTTTGAGTATCAAATATGGGTTCAGTAAAGAAACCAAAACAGAATAGCCATATGTTAATGGAAGAGCCATAAGTTTCTTTTAGAATCAATATTAAACATTTATATGACTCAGTTTGTCCAAATAGCTTAAGCTTAATAAATTTAGCAAAGACAAAGGGGCTAGACATGTATTCTTAAGCCTAAATAGACCTTGAGTAAAGAGAAACATTCTCCAAATCATTGGTTCTCAACTTTTTCTTTCTTTTCTGGAGCTGAGGACAAAACCCAGGGCCTTGTGCTTGTTAGCCAAGTGCTCTACCACTGAGCTAAATCCCCAACCCCAAGTTCTCAGCTTTTTCAATGCTATTCCATAACTGCAGTTTGCCATTGTTATTAATCTCCATATAAACATCTGACATAGAGGCTACCCCTGTAAAAGGTTTTTGTTTAGGTCATTGTCTTGCTTCATCACAAGAAATAAACATCTCAGTTTCTAGTGACTATTGCCTGGGTGACTCTTAAATTACACAGTTTAGCTGCCAGAGCAAGGTATATTCTTGTGTATAAAAGCATTGAGGTGCAGCTTTAATATTTATCAATTATTAAAAATATGTCATCATCTATTTAAATTCTCTAGAAGCTTGCTGTTGAATACTTGGCAAAGGCATAAATGTTTAGCTGTTAATCTCCAAGACAGCTTTTGTTAATCTGAATAGATCTTTATAATCTCAGTAAAAGATGGCTGCCAGCCATGTGGCTGCCTATCAGGTCACCAGCAAGATGGAGGAAATCCAGTGGCTGCTGTTTAAAACATGTTTTTCCATACAACAATTACTTGCACACACACACACACACACACACACACACACACACACAGTTGGATCAAAGTTACATACACATACATACAGTTAAAGCTAGCTTTCATTTACACAGAGTTAAATACCAGTCATATACATGTCCACATCTCTTAAGCTTATTATTTTATATTTCTATATTCTTAGACCCTTCAAATGAACCCTAAGGAATGGGCATTTCCCCAGCAATCTCTTGGTGGCAGAAGCAGAAGGCTGTGAGCCTGGTGGCAACCAGAAGGGAAGCTAGTCTCCGGGAAGATTTCATACATTTCCAACAACTTCAAATCACCTTTAGGCCAGAGTGATGGGAGGTCCCCAGGATCACACCCCATGAGAGACTGTTAGGTATGCACACCTCTGGTCCTCTATGGAATTTTTAATCCCATGTTAGGACTCCCAGGTGGATTTAGGTTGTCACTGAATCTCTGTTCCTCTTCTCAATTATGGAATACTGGATTTCCTCTTTTTTGGCTTTTCACTATTAGGTATTAATTGGTCTATTGAGAAGAGTGGTGGAGCCTGGCTTGTTAGGAGGCTGCCAAGCCTCAGGCTCTGACCCTAAAAGCTTCTGAAACACATTTACCTGAATACTTTCATTGTTGGTAATTTTGTACCTTAGTATATAATACCTAGATCAGGAGTCAAAGACTATAGATTGTGGGCCAAATATGGTCAGGCATTGTTTATTCTAAATAAAGTTTTATTGAACACAGCCACACTCAGCATTTATGTATTATTTATGGTCCTAAAAACAATGGCAGAATCAAATAGCTACAACAGAGACTTTGTGGCCCATAAAGCGCCAAATAGTTACTATCTGGCCCTTTATAGAAAAATTAGGCCAGTCCCTGCCCTAGGCTTCTAACTTTAATTAGTTTCTCTTCTCTTATTCTTGTCCCCTCAGGGTCCATCCTCCACACAGTAGCTGGAGGTCATTCAGATCCTATTACTTCCTGGCTTCTTGAGGCTCTTAGGATATATCTTAGTTCTGACCACCAAGGAATGACTCTGCTGTATTCACTGCTCCAGGCTCCTTGTTCTTTGGCTGCAGGATGCCATATCTCCCCCTCCTGTTATTCCCAGATTATGGGGAACCCCAAAAGACCACCATGAAGACAAAATACCATATGTAAAAGCAAAGATACTTTATTTTCAAGCTCCAGGGCTTGGTCTCGCTGTCTGTCCATCACATCAGTGAGAGTAGAGAGCCCAGATCCCATGCAGAGTGGATTTTTTTTTATTATACCAGAGGTTGGGGTGATGGGATTTCCAGGGATCAGGACTTTGATTGGCTGACATTTATTTATAGGTATAGGGAATGTTTGTAAAGTCAGGTATTTCCTCTTCGATGCAGGCCCCACTGGTGGGGTGAGCTTATAGCTTTACCTGGGTCCAGATGTTGCCTGCCAGAAGCTGTGTCTGGGCCTCTAAGCCTGTCATGGCAGCTGTGTGGTAAAGCTGTTTTGGTGCCCTCCCACATTCCCCACTTCACAAGTACCAATGACAGGACTCAATCATGAGTCCTACCTGTCCAGAGGTTCAAGGGTATTGGGACCTAAAAATCATAAGCTAACAAAATTTACTAAGGCAGTGACATCTGTATCTATTGCCATTCTTAAGGCCCTGTAGTTTTGACTTTTTAGCACAACCAGATTATGATCTTATATAATACCTCTTTGGTTCTGCACAAAGAAGATTATGTGTATTATCTTATTGCATAACCATTTGAGTTAATAAATTTATTAATTGACAACTCTGAACCTATTTCTAGGTATGTCAATGGACATTATAGTTGGCCATCTTGCCTCCTTGCCAGGGAGTTTCCTTTTGACCCATCATTTCAGTCTTTTCTGGACAGGGAACATGGGATGATGTATTCTCTTCTGGAACTGCTTCAAGCTGCTTTGGGGCAGTGTTTCTGGGCCCCCCAAAAGGTTGAAAGGCTGGTCAAAGGCTGGGCAATGGGGCATTTGTCAGAAGCATGTGGCTGTCTGACCCTGTAGAGTACCATCACCTTGGTTGGACTGGTCCACATCCGCTATTAGTGAGTCCAGAGCTCATAGTTGTCTGGAGCAGTGTAGTCAGCAACTGAAGTTCAAGTAGAAATCTGTTGAGACAAACTTAAACTAGGAACAGAATTATGAACTTATTTGGAACCCTTAGGACCATACTCTTAGTAATTGGGAAGAGCAGGAGTCCTAAGACCAGGAGAGAGAAAAAATATCATCCTTAGAAATAAGCTGTACTTACCTAGGATCCTTCTGACCTCTGTGAAGTGGATCTAAGTTTTATGACTCTTTTAATCCTCTGAGGCCTATATAAATTATCTTACAAAATGATATAAGTTTTAGATAGATTAGTATTACCAGTCTGTACTGAAATCCACATCATAGACAAAGCAGGTGATGGGTATCTGTAAAACAGTAGAAGTGGACCCATACTTTGAGTCTCATAAAGAACTACAAATTTTGGTTAAAAGTATGTGCATTTTCCTTCTGTCCAGAAAGCCAGGTATAAATTTGACAGAGTTTTTTTGTCTGATGAGAAGCACTTTTAACTTTATATTTAGATATATTTAGATGATATCTAAAATAAATCTAAAATGTTGAGCTTGTGACCGAACAGTAAGTAGTCATTGCTCTAACAGCTTTTCAGAATTCTATTAAATATTAAGCTCTGAACTGTTATATCATAGAACAGGAGAGCAATCTGAAACATTTCTCATAATCTAAATTGTTTATTTATATCTTTATAACTTACATTTATATGTGCAGTCATTTTTCTGAGATCCTCAAAGCTTATAAGATTTTATATCCTCAGACCTTACTTAGACCCATATTTAAATCTTTATAACTTATTTAAGCTTTTATATCTTAGTAATTTTCTTAAAAATGAGCTAAAAAGCTGGCTATAGGCTTGTGGAAGGATCTGGTCATCTGATTCTGCCAATGTTACAGCTACATTCCTACAATGTTATAGCTAGCCTAGCTGTCAGTACTACCAGAGATCTTAGAAGTGTATATCTGAGTGCAGACCAAGCAGCTTCCAATTTTATAAATGACAGTGGCCAGTCCATACGCAGTTCTCCATAGCTTTGGAGGCACAAGTATTGGAACAGCATCATCTTCTTTGGCCACCAGGCCCATAAGGCAGAGTTTTTCCTATGGCAGAGTGACACAGGAAGACTGATCTTACATTATTTAGGCAAAAGGTGCAATCAATTCCAGTGTCTTGCTGCTTGTCTACAGTCTGGGCCAGGTTCTGACAGCAGGTGTTTCATTGTGGGTATCTGGCCCTGTGATCAGCATTGCAAATCATAGGAACAGAAAATAAGGTAGTAATTCCCAGGGGTTGTGAAGGGAAGGGAGTAGAGAGCTGCTATTCAAAAGCATTCAGGGAGAAATGTCCCTGAAACCTCTGTAAAGCAGTGCTCATAAAAGTAACAAAACCCTACCATTCCCTTAGAAGTGGACTAAAGGTAGATTTCACATCAGGTGCTTTTTATCACCATGAGTTTGGGGCTGGGGACATGGATCAGTTAGTCATGTCCTTGCCATACAGACACGAGGATCTGAGATCAGACCTTCAGCACCCACATCAAAAGCTGGGCACATAGGGAAACACATATAATCCCAGCACTGTGTGGTCTGTACTCTAGTCTAAAGATGCAGTGCCTAGTGGCTTAATGTCGCTACTGCTGAGACAAACACCAGGACCAAAGGTAAGTTGGGGGAGGGTTTATTTGGCTTACGCTTCCACATTATAGTCCATCACTGAAGACTGTCAGGACAGGAACTCAAACAAGACAAGAACCTGGAGGCAGGAGCTGGTATATAGGCTATGGACAGGTGTTGCTCATGTTTTGCACAGTAGGCTTTCTTACAGAAACAAGGACCACAAGTTCAGGGCCAGCCCCACCTACAATGGACTGGGCGCAACCCCATCAATCACTAAGAAAATGCCCTACAAGCTTACCTACAGCCCAATCTTAGGGAGTCATTTTTTTAATTCAGGCTCCCTCCTTTCAGATGACTAGATTGTGACAAGCTGATATAAAACTAGCCAGGAAATGCCTGACAATGGGGCTAGGGGTGGAAATTGATTGGTAGAATGCTGGCCTAGCATGTACAAAGCTCTGGGTTGGATCTGTAGCCCCACATAGAACAGGGCATGCTGATGGAATCCCAGCACTAGAGAAACTGAGGCAGAAGGATCAGGAATTCAGGGTCATCCTCAGCTACAAAGTGAGTTTGAGGACAACTTGGGTTTCATGAGACTTCCGAGAGAAAACGAAATGAAGGAAGGATGAGAGGGAGGGAGGAGGAGGGAGAGAAATGGCTGACATGGCACAGGTGTTCCCCATGTTCTGGGGTGGGAAGAAAAGAATCTGGCTTGTGGTTTTCAAAAAGAAAAAAGACATATTAACCAGGTCTTCATCGCACAGGGAGCTGCCATGATGAGGGCACTTTATGACTGCCCTTGGAAAAGCTATGGGGATGTGCTAAGGACATCACCCTGTGGGTACTCAGATTCAAGGGTCAAGGAGAAGGCTAGTCAGAAGCCCCAGCTTCCCTTGCCAGACTCAACCATGGTTTACGTGGTCTTGATCACAAACATCTGAGACGTGTGGGCTTGTTTTCCAGGAGAACAAATTTAGCCCTGGTGTGTCTTACCTGGAGAACCTCCTAGGGCATCGGTTCTCAACCTGTGGGTTGTGACCTTCTTACAAACTTCTATCTCCCAAAGAATTTAATATTACAATTCACAATAGTAGTAAAATTTCAGTTATGAAGTAGCTGCAAAAATAATTTTATGCCTTGGGGTCACCACAACATGAGGAACTGTATAAAGGGTCCCAGCATTCTCAAGGTTGAGAGCCACTGCCTTAGATTCAGGGAGATCAGCTAGGTTCCTCATGTAAACATGGTGGAGAGGTGGTAATCAGGGCACACAGAGAGAGCTCTGCAGAGGGCTAGCCTGAGGACACAGGGCACCTGGTGAAGCCAGGCAGCTGTTTCCAGGGAGTTGAGCTCCTGGCCCAGCTGAAGAAGAACTGGGTTTCTTGTGCCTTGCTCTCCTCACCCCACTGAAACCTGTGATGAGTTCTCCACCCTGCCCCTTCAGGACTGCATTTTAAGGATGCAGCAAGCTCAATGGGCTCTGTACTATGGCTGCCTCTCACAGGAGGCTACTCCCAGTTATTCTGAACCATATACATCCTGGTTTCTATGAAGATGAGAAGGGGACACTCTGGATGGTTATATTCCTGGCTTTTAGAAACTTATATCCAACTTGTCACAGGGTGAGTTTGGGGGCTCCAGGGAAGCTGTAACCTGCCCATTGTCCTTGTGGGCTAGGGTGTGTGTGTTGGGGGGATATTATCATCATGTCAGAAAATAGCTGATACTGGTCTGTGAACAGAATCATGTCCTCACCTGTGCACAAGCCACAAGAGCCCCTCTTTGAAGGCCCCACAGGTACAAGCTTATCCACAGATGCAGGGGGCCCTTGTGGTGAGGCCTGACTTACCAGTAGAGGGCCTAGTCAGAGGAGCATGCTGAGAAAGCTTACAGATAGCATAGTTGATAGGCTGGGCTTTGTGGGATGTTTAGGAGTTCTCCAGGTCAGAAATAAGGCACACACTTGGAAGGAGCAGATGGGAATGGAAAGCACTAGCTTCTGATTTTTGTGCACATAATGACACACCTGCTGCTGTTGTCCCCAAACTTGAATGTCCTGGAGAAGATTTAACAGATAAGGTCCTTACTCTGGAAACTGACTGGGGCCCTGCAGGTAGTTGAAATGGGTTTCTGGATGTGCTGACAACATAGATAATCACTCTGAAAACTGTTCTGGGCTGTGATTTTAGACCATGATGGAACCTGGGAGGCTAAAATGCACTGTAAAGCTGTAAAAGCCTTTCTAGGCATTGAAGCTGCTCCCCAAGGACCAGGGATGTCACTTGAGGGCAAAGCCCTTGTCTTGGTATGGCAGAGACTATGGGTTCTTCCATGGTACCAGGGTGAGGTCTTTTCCATCTTATACCTGGGACAAATGGCTGAGGTGCCCATTAACATGTCAAAGTGGACACTGGCCTCTAGGTTTCCCCAGCATCCCTCAATCTCTACCTGTCACCAGGTATGACCAGCTTACCCTGTCCTCTACCCTGAACTCTCCAGCCCTGAGCCTGTGCCTCCTCCAACCCCCTCCACCCTCCCGCCTGCCTCCTCTGGGTTCTGTATAACTCAGACATTTTGGCTATTTTTCTTGGTCCAGGCCACCCCACTTGGATGTCATCTCCTCTCCCCTCTCCTCTTTCTTCTCCTCCTCCTCCCCTCCCCCCTCTCCTCCCATGGCCAGGCTCACAGTCATGGTCACTCTGGACTCTGCAGATGTCTCTGCCTCTGGCTGTGCTCTCCCTTTTATCTACAATAAGCCTTCTCCTCCACCATACCTGGGAGCAGTCAAGTCCTTCCTTTTTTTCTTTTTTTCCATTCATCTGGTGCTGACATGGTATGATAATAGACCTCGGTTTGTCCCAGGTTTGAAACCTAACAAGGGGCAATTCACCTATTGCACCATTAAAAAAAATCAAGTTGAAAAGTGGTTTTCTTTAAACCTATATCAAGTGACAACTGACTTTAAAAGGGGCGGGGCTAATCTGATGGCTGCTGTGAAAGAGTGAACCTGAGGTCCCCAGGCAAAGCTGTTGCTAAGGGACACATGCACAGGAAGTGCCCCCTGGAGTGGCACTTGAACTCACTTTGTGGTTCAGGCAGGCCTGGAACTTGTGATCCTCCTGCCTCAACCTCCTAAGTAGTTTGGGATCCTAGGTTGCAACACCAGGCCCTGCATTGATCTTCTCTCTTTCCTCCTTCCGTTCTTCCTTTACTCCCTCCTATTTCTCTCTGTCTGTCTGTCTTTCTCTATCTCTCTCTCTCTTGTTTAGTATACTAAGAAATAGGTTACATGATAAAATTTTCACACACACACACACACACACACACACACACACACTCACACACGGCAGAAGCAGGCACATCTCTCTAAGTTCAAGGCCCCATTGGCCCATATAGCCAGTTCCAGGCTAGCCAGGTCTACACAGAGATCCTGTCTCAAGCAAGCACACAGACCAATAAGCAAATAAATAAACCTTGAAAACAGAGCCCTGTGAGCCTGAGTTAGGATCCCAGCAGCCACATGAAAAGCCTCCTGTGGCTTTGTTGCCTGTGACTTCAGTGCTGTGGGTGTGTTGACACAATCCCTGCTTCAAAGGCTTAAGGGAGAAAGTGACTGAGCAGACACCTGAGTTCTCCTTTGGCTTCTTCAGGCTGCCACATATGTGCATCACACACACTCACATGCTCTCACACTCATATCACACAGTCTTACACATCCAGCATACTCATTCACTATTACTCTCACACACAGACTCACTTACACAGTCTCACAACACACTCTCACACTCTTGTAACTCACTCTCACACTCAACTCTCACATACTCTCACAACTCACTATCATACACAAAACACACTCTTACAACATGCTTACTCTCACAGTCTCTCACACATACACTCTCTTACAACACTCTCACACATACCTTCTCTCTCATGCACACACTCTCTCCCACACACTCTATCTCACTCAGACTTTCTCTCTCACACACACTTTCTCTCACACAAACACTCTCTCAAGCATTTACTCTTACTCTTGCTCAGCTTCTCACACACATTCACTTTCTTATACATTCTTTTCTAATACCATCTGCTTCTCACAAACACTCTGTCTCTCACACACTCACA
>CABHPQ010165930.1:30356-46091 GCA_902168405.1 Peromyscus aztecus | reverse complement strand
TAAGGCAGAAGGATCACAATTTTGAGATCAACTTCACCTACATAGTGAGAGCCTGCACCTAAACAAAACAAATAATAAAACAAACTAGGAGAACAGAAATTTAGAACAGCTTTAATGAGCTCATCAGAGATGCAATCAAAGCAAGATTTAGGGAGTTTAATGACATGCTAATAGAAAAACCTCCACAGTAAAAAGTAAAGAGCAAGGCCAGCAAGATGGCTCAGTGGGTATGGCTCTTGCTGCCATGCCTGACAACCAGAGTTCCAGTCCTGAAACTCACCTGACAGAAGTGAGAACAGACTCCCATATGTTGCCCTCTGACCTCCACGTGCAGGCTGTAGCTCTTTGTGCTAAGCCACGGTTCTGACTCTCTGCAGCTGTATTTACTCATACTGAAAGCACAGCTCCCCACAACTAGGGCTGAGCACCCCAGAAGAGTCCTGGACTCCCCTCCTATTCTCCTTCCCAAAGTGTCCTCTTTCTTTGCTATTGATGCCAATGTTTGTTTTTCCACCTCAGAGACCAGCTTCTCCTCAGCCGCCTCCCCCACACCACCCCTTATTCCTATAAGATTCTGGCAGTTTCTGCATAGGGGCATCCACAATCTTCTCTTTCCAAGCTAACAACTTTGAATTTGTACATAATTAATGAAGTACATGAGGCAAATGTGAATTGAATGCACAGGAGAAAGCAGCAAGTGTCAGCGACGTCAACCCCCATCTTCTAGCCATTGATAAACAAAGCAGGTAGAAAATAAATTAACATGAACAGCACCTATGAGATAACCGACAGGAAGTAACCACTCCACTGCTGACAGCAGAATGCACATCCCCTTCAAATTCATGAACACCCACCAAGTGAAATTTAAAGCGTGACACATAGACATAAATACCAACAGCAAAAGTTAAGTAATAAATTTAGAAAACATAGATATGATCTCAGGAAAAACTGCAAAACTTTGATAGACCAAAGAAAAATCTGTATAAATGTGTCCCAGGATCGGGGATTGGAAATCTATCAACTGTGCAGATTCCAAGCAATTCCAGTAGAGTTCCCTTTCACTATTTCATAAATGTGAACAAATCAATTCAGTAGTGGACACCAAAGGATGATGGCTACAGAATACTAGACACAATGCTGACAAAAGTATTTAATTCCCAATGCTTTTTTTTGTGTATGTGTTTTAATTTAACTTCTTTATTGGCTCTTTGGGAGTTTCATGTCATGCACCCCAACTCTGTTCACCTCCCAGTCCCCCCTAATCCTCCCCTCATCCCCATCACGCCCCCCCATAAGGAAACAAATCAAAGTAAGCAAGCAAGCGAACAAAAGCAAAAGCAAAAACAAACAAACAAACAAACCAAACCAAACCAAAACCAAAACCAACCAATCCACAACAACAGAAAAATCTCTGCTTCTCTCTCTTTCCTGCTTCTCCAACACCTCTTCATTCATCCCAGTGGCACTGGAGGCTTCAGTGTGCCATAGAGTGTACCTCTTTGTCCCATCAGTTTTACTGACAAATGTTTATTGCAAAGAGTCACTGGCCTGGTTCAAGGCCTCTGGTTTCTGGTACACCATCGTCACTGATTCCTCCCTGAAACTCTGGGATATCCTGTGACTGCCATGAGTCTTAGAGATCTTGTGGGTATCATTCCACAGGACCAATCCCTTCACCTGCTCCAGCAGGTCCTAGATGGGATAGATGCTAGGGTGGGTCAACCAAAGACCTGGCTGTGGGCCTGGTTGGTAGCCATGCTGGTCATTCCTGGCCCCTGGGGCCACTGACCTCAGGCAAAGGGGTGGAGAGAGCTCCCCTACATGTATGCCCTCAGAGTTGGTTCACCTTGGTCTATGGTGGGGGGTGGGGCCCACTCTTGCTGTAGTGTCCAGCAAGAGGCAAGGTC
The DNA here is from genome assembly GCA_902168405.1 of Peromyscus aztecus. NCBI lineage: Eukaryota > Metazoa > Chordata > Mammalia > Rodentia > Cricetidae > Peromyscus > Peromyscus aztecus. Next base: position 44,184 of record CABHPQ010165930.1, on the reverse strand, counting down.
AACTTTCCCAGGGCCAGCGAGGGGTGTGGCTGACTCAGCATGGCCCTCTGATTTCATCTCACATGGTTCCTAAGTCCTCCTAAGGTGATACAGGCCACAGACATCCACACAGACCCCAGCTGTGGCTGGATCACAGACCCAGACATAGCCCTCAGCAGCAGCTTGGGGCCAGTAGACATCCTGGTTCTGGGTAGAGGGCCTGGCTGCTCAGGTGGGAATGGTTGTGGCCCTAACCTTGGACCTCTGTGTGACCTTTGGTGGCACTGCAGGACCCAGACTTCTGCACAGACCCCAGCTATGGGAGAACCATGGACCCCAACATGATCCTCGGCAGTGATTGAGTCTGGATGTCGTCACCACTGCCCCAGTGGCAGTATGGCCCCGAGACACCAACATGGCTCTCCATCTCAGGTGTCTGCACATCCTTCAGTGGTATCAGGTACAGCGGACATCAGCATAGACCTGGCTGCAGTAGGGCCACGTAATTCCTAACTCTTAATTTTCAGTGTTTTTTCTAACTTGCCTTAGAGAGAGATTTAGGCAGTGGCAGCTCATATCGAGCAGTCCACTTGCACTCACACACTGATTTCTGAGCTCACTCTCCAGTGCTGGGATCCAAGCACCATCAAAAGCAGCTGAGTCTGGAACAGGAACAGGAAATACATATTCCGAGCCTAGAAGAACTAAGAGCCAACAGAAATTTGTTCATGCTTCCCCCACACAATGCATACACCTGGGCTCAAATTCTAATAACACCACATGCATTCCATGACCAAGGACAGGTGACTCTAGGCCAGCACCTCATGTTGCTCACTTGTAAAATGAATTAACAGTAGCATTGAGTTGCTATGATTCCGGTGTCAAAGCCTTGAGGCAAAAGGCAGTATTCAGAAAATTCTGCCAAGCTCTTGACTTTTTCCATGTTTAATTTCCAGCATTTGGTGACTTGAGCTGGATAGATCTTGAATTTTGCATTCAGTTCAGCCCTATACTTCATGTTGAGCCTTAGTAGAAAAGGTTTCACATGAGCTTAGTCAACCATCTGACATCTGCACCTTATTTCCCTCAATTATTATTTGAGAGAAAGGGCTTCAGCTTAATCATCTCTATTTCCAGAAGATGTGTCCAGGCAGACAGTGAAATTTTAAAAAATAAATACTGCCTAGGTGAATGCCCGGCTGGTTTCTAAAGTGCCCTTGTAGGTGGAAGCTTCTGGACGGTATTAAGGTTTCCCTCTCCACATGGCTGAAATTCAATTTTGAAGGGTCATTCTCTCTGGTGCAAACCCTCAGTTCTTTCACAGCCAGATAGACTATGACAAGGCATTTTCTAGGAAGAAATTTACTTTGCATAAACAAGTCTCTTGACTTCTGCTCTCAAAGGCACGTGAGTTCATCAAAGTGCAAGTGAATGCCCATTGTGTTCTGCTCCATGACATCAAACAGAGTCCTTCCATTTAGGTTTGTTTTGTGCCTGGGCTTGAGACTATGTAGATCAGACCAGTGTTTCTCGTGCTTAGCACTACTTACTGCTACTTGGATCCAGATGCATCTTTGCTATGGGATGCAGTAATATGTGGAGTGGGAGTTGGGCAGCATCCCAGCATCCCACCCACTGCATCAGCAGCATCCTTCACTCTCACCCTCCTGGAAGAGCCAAAGTCTTCAGACACTGGACTCACACCAGGATGACAAGTCCTGGGAAGATGCACTCATTCAGGTTGACTCTGCCTCCATAACATGGGATCTGCCTCCTGTAGAGGCGACAAGTGCAGAATGCTTCACCCTCTGCATTGCAGTTCTGTGGAGGGTCAGGTTAGAGTCTGAATCCAGTTAGGAAAAACCTAGCTAAAGCTGACATGTAGGTCTCTCCTAGCTCTTAATTGAGGAATAGACCCATAGAGGAAAAAGAAAAGAGCAAACAATCTAACCAAAAGAAAACCAAATAACAAAATCACAGGTGTTAGTGAACCTCTCTTAATAAAATCGTCAAAAGTGCAAGAGCCCAGCTCCTCACTGAAGAGATGTGGAGTAACAAGATGCAGCCCTGTTTTCTCTGGGAAACACCTCCAACTCGAAAAGAATGGTAGACCCAAAAGGATGAAGTCAGTGTATCAAACAAAGGCCGAAATCAAGTTGGGATAGCTATGTAGCACCTGATAGCCTAGGTGTTAAACCCCAATTGGTCAGGAGAAAGAAGACCAGTGTGTGTTAATAAAGAGAACAAACAAGAAGTCATAGAGATTTGTTGTGTGTATGTAGTCATTTATACTTACTTTTGTACTTATAGATCCTGTCTATTAAGTGTTTGATCCTTATAGTTTGTATCATCTATTTTCTGTTTTCATAGTGTGACCTTTCTTCCTGTTAACATGTTTTACTTTCTAAAGATTTGAAAAACTGTTTCTACCCATAATGCTAGGCGTGATTAAATTTTGTAAGTGTTAGTCACTGTCATTATGTTCTCTTAATTTGAAATCACACATAAAAACTTTTGTCTTTATCCACAGACGAAGCCCTTCTTCTGGACTCTATGAGCACTTATACACACATGTACTCTACAGCATATATGTACATGGGCACACACATTCTCTCTCTCTCTCTCTCTCTCTCTCTCTCTCTCTCTCTCTCTCTCTCACACACACACACACACACACACACACACAAACTAAAAAGATCACATTTTCACCAGTTACCTGAAGCTGTATCTTTAAGAAAATTTCAGTATTATCTCTGTTTTATGTGTGTGTGTTACCTGCACGTATGTGTATGAACCATGTGCATTCAGTACCCACAAAAGTCAGAAGAGAATGTTGGATGATTTGTAAGTAGAGTCACAGAGGATTGTGGGCACTGGGAACTGAACCTGGGTCCTCTAAAAGAGCAACAAGTGCCCTTAACTACTGAGCAATCTCTTCATCCCTATGGAGCTGAATCTTTTGAAACTGATCTTGATATTTACTGACTATCCTTTTTCTGTCATGGATTTTCTAATCCTGCTTTTTATCTGTTATTTTGAATAAATAGAATATTTCAGTCAATATTAGTGACTTATCAGCGTCTTCTGATAAGTTAATCAGCGTTAATACCTGAAAGATCATTCAGCTGAGTGTAAGATCACCAAACCCCAATGTCCCTAAGAACTCCTTTGTTTACATACTTGTGGTGATATTGTGTTCCCAAAAATATTGTGCACCCTAATAAATGTATCTGGTGTCAGAGAACAGAACAGTCACTAGATATAGAGGCCAGAAAATGGGCACACACACCTTTAATCCTAGCATTCCTATAGCAGAGATCCATCCGGATCTCTGTGAGTTTAAAGCAACATTGGAAACAGTCAGGCATGGTGACTTCCGCCTTTAATTCCAGGAAGTGATGGCAGAAAGCAGAAAGGTATATAAGGCGTGAAACCAGGAACTAGAGCTGGTTAAGCTTTTAGGCTTTTGAGCAGCACAGTTCAGCTGAGAGGCATCCAGTCTGAGGAAACAGGATCAGCTGAGGAATTGGCAAGGTGAGATAGCTGTGTCTTGTTCTGCTTCTCTGATCTTCCAGCATTCACCCCAATACCTTGCTCCAGGTTTGTTTTTATTAATAAGAACTTTTAAGATTCCTGCTACACATACTTCTTCAAAATTAGCATTGCCTAGCAGAGGTCTCAATGCCTTTATAATGCTTTTTGGATATCTGAATGAATGTGGTTTAATTTCCTTTTTATTATTATCTGATCATTTGATGCAACTGACTCTAGATGTGAGTTTTCTTGTCAGCAATTTTCACAGCACTTGGGATACCCCCCAGACTCAGCACATCTTTCTTCCATTGAGAAACCTTTTCAATTCTACATTTAAATCCTTCCATTCAAGTGTCTGGTTTAACAACTTCAACTCTCCATAGATTCTATCTCTATTTTTCATCTGCAGCTTTTAATTCCTGTCATTGAGTTGATCAGTCCTTTTGTTTCTATATTTTCCAACAACCTCCTAAATTTTAACCCAAATGCCTTTTATTCATCTTTTTCAGTCGATGCTAATTTGATTTCCATCACATTGAAATCAAGTTATGAGCACTTTCATCCAGGATTTTAAATATTTTCCTTTGCATCATTTAGCTCCCTTTATATCTCAGGCTGATATTCCCTTCTGGAAAATTCCATGTTTGCTACCTATTGAGAAAAATGATAACTTATTGTTAGAATTGTATTGGCATATAAAAATGGCAGCACAGGTTTCCATTAGGAATCTGAGAAACACTGTAAAGCAGTGGTTCTCACCCTGTGGGTCATAACCCCTTTGACAAACCTCTGTCTCCAAAAATATTTACATTATGATTCATAACAGTAGCAAAATTACAATTATAAAGTAGCTGTGAAAATAATTTTATGGTTGGGGGTCACCACAACATGAGGAACTGTATTAAAGGGTCACAGCATTAGGAAAGTTGAGAACTACTAGTATAAAGGGACTTGTTCAGAGCAACTCAGTTCACAGAGAAGAAGTCAAGAAAGTTTGTAGCACAAATCTTAGAAAGTCTTATTAATAAAAACAAACATGGAGCCAGGTATTGGGGTGAACACTGAAAGATCAGAGAAGCAGAACAAGCCACAGCCACCTCACCTTGCCAATTCCTCAGCTGATCCTGTTTCCTCAAACTGGAAGTCTCTGTGTCCTCATCCAAATGGGTCTCAGCTGAACTGCTGCTCAAAAGCCTAAAAGCTTAACCAGTCTAGTTCCTGGTCCTCATGCCTTATATACCTTTCTGCTTCCTGGGATTAAAGGCGTGAGTCACCATACCTGGCTGTTTCCAGTGCAGCTTTGAACTCACAGAAATCCGGATGAATCTCTGCCAGGATTAAAGGTGTGTGTGCCACCATTTTCTGGCCTCTATGTCTATCTAACAACTGTTCTGTTCTCTGACCCCAGATAAGTTTATTAATGTTCACAATATATTGGGGAACACAATATCACCACAAAAGTTGATTGACTATCTAGCCTAAAGTTAGAGGTTGATTTCATCCTAGTAATACTGCCTTTTCCAAGTCTAACCTCTATCCAGGCTCTCAAGATTAATCCTTGAGGAAAGCTGTCACTATGTAGCCCAAGTTGTCCCCAAACTCTCAATTCTTATGCCTCAGCTCCAGAGTGCTGAGATCACATATCAGTTCTACCACACCCAACTATGTAACAGTTAATCATTTTAACTAACAGGTCTGTCTTGAGAATCACGAGCTTTATCACTGTCCACAGTATCAATTGGACACACGTGGAATTTCTTAAGTCAGTATTTAAATGTAGATGGACTCTGTCAAAAGTAATATTTGCAATATAGAAAAGCCATGGTAGGGCTGAAGAGATGTTTCCATGGTTGAGAGAGCACTTGTTGCTATCTGCCGAAGACCCAGGTTCAGTTTCCACCATCCATATTAAGCCACTCAACACTGCCTGTAACTCCAATTTTGGGGGATCTAAGACCCTTTTCTGGCCTACTGAGACTCCTGCATGGACACGATACACATAAATTCCTGCAGGTACACAATAATAATCAATAAGTAATACATTTTTTCAGGAAAAAAGCCATACTATGATTTTGGCTTAATTCACTCTAGGTTCAGACTGTATGCATGACACAAATCATCTCACATACTCCTGCTTTGCTTGAATTGCGGGCTCTTCTCTTGCTTATTTCTCTGACATCAAGAACCAGTCAATAACCCTCTATGTATATGACTTCTAGAAGCTTCCTTATCTCTGTTCTTACCTGTAGCACTTCCCTTGAAGGAGTTCTATGTTCAAAAATGAAAGGCCAAATTCATCCAGGCTTGTATCTTATATCTTTATATTGCTGCACAGTAAATAATCAACCAAGAGGAAGGAAGAAGTAGGGGAGAGAATGGAGAGCCTTTTAACTAAGGATCTATTCCCTTATAATGGAGTGTTTGGGGGTGTCAATTTTTGATTCATGGCAAACAAAAAGGACTCTTCAAGTGAAGTCCAGCCAGCACCCCTCTAGTTCTTTTTTCCTGGCCCTCATCTTGTTCTTTCCTCTCTCCTTACACAATCTGAACAAGAACTTTGCTCCATCAGCTTGCTATAAATCCACACCCATGACATCTGATCATCGTCAATGACTTGCCACCATGGCAGGCTGCTAGCAGTAATCATATCAAGTTGGCTTAGAAAGAAAACCTTCTATCCTTGATGTTTTATCTTATTCATTTCCTAGCCACTGAGTCTCACCCTTCTCTTTGGTTATGAATTCTCTTTCCTCGTTTTTAGAACCAATCACCCTCCCTCACTGCAAGACTCCAGTGTAATGGAGTTAACTGTATGGCCAGTGTGTTCATGAGCCATACTGTTTCAGCTTCTGGTAACTGCCTCTCCAGCTACTCTCCACCCTTCATTTTCACCCCACTCTGTGCCCCAGGAATCTCCTTTATCCTTCTACTTTATTCTGAGTTTTGTCAATAAGGAGCATACATAGGACACTCAAGGGAGAAAGGAATGAGGCCAGGATGTCTATTATCCTGTTCCTCCATGCAGGGCACCTGCCGGATATTTGTCTCTCATATTCAGAGGATACAACCCCCTTAGCCTCCTCTCCTTCATTCTAGTTCCAGGAACTTCCTCCTCAGAGCTCTCTGGCTCCCTGGATGCTGAAATCTACCACTGGATTGCCTCCCACCCCATTTATACCTTTGAAAATGCTTCCACTGCTAGGGGATTAAATTATCTAATTCGCAATGTCTTACAGCATCAGGAACCCATTTACATTACCTCATCAAACCCTTCCTGCACCATTGGCCCTGGTGTATCACAGTTTTTAATGAATTCAAACAGTCCATCCAGGAGTTGGGGGGGGGGTCACCAGACTCAGAAATTAAACAAACTTCACACATCTAGAAAGACCAAAATTTAAGAAGACTCAAGAAGGCCTCTGTCCAAGGCACGAAAGCAGTAAATCTGATGGAGAAGGAAAGGCTGTCCAGCCAATCACCCAGAGGAGACTCTCCAACTTGTTGAGCTGTCTGAAAGCCATGGAGGGAACTCCAGGGTTGCAGTTTTATGAGTCAGCATCAATGTTGGGGTGCTCTTACATGATGCAGATGCTTTGGGGTCTGTTTGCTTCTATAAGAATCCTCACCTCTACTCCTGTTAGTAACCTCAATAAACTCCAGTTCCCCAAGTTGGACTTTAGTGTCGTACATACTTGGGTCCATCACGGATTCCCTGTCTGTGATGAATAGACATATGTGTATCCTGTCTCCCCAGGAAAAGTCTCACATAAGAGGTTCCATGCTGTGGATATTGCTCTGTATAAATAAAATGCTGATTGGCCAGTAGCCAGGCAGGAAGTATAGGCGGGACAAGGAGAGAGGAGAATTCTGGGAAGTGGAAGGCTGAGGCAGAAAGACACTGCCAGCTGCCACCATGAAAAGCGAGATGTAAGGTACTGGTAAGCCACGAGCCACGTGGCAACTTATAGACTACTAAATATGGGTTAATTTAAGATATAAGAACTAGATAACAAGAAGCCTGCTGCAGCCATACAGTTTGTAAGCAATATGTCTCTGTGTGTTTACTCAGTTGGGTCTGAGCAGCTGTGGGACTGGCAGGTGAGAGAGATTTGTCCTGACCGTGGGCCAGGCAGGACTGGAGAAAACTCCAGCTACAATTCCAGGCACTATTCCCATTTGAAGTAGTATTTGCAATGTGTCAACCTATAATATGCCACCAACCAGAAATGGAAGCATTATTACAGCTGTCATTTGTCAGATGGCGATCATGTTTAATCTTTTTACATGGGAGCTTTGGTAGTCCTCAAAATGTGTATTTTGGATAAATTATTTTGTGCTGATTTTAGATGGCAGAACCTGTCTCTAGAGGTTAAGTCACTCATTGGCACTGACATATGATGTACGTGGAGGAACATATAGCTTCCGGTTTCAGGCTCAGGGCTCACATCCTTCCATGGTGCATTGAAGGTTGTCATTACAAAAAACATTGCAAATGCCTTATGTAAATGCAACTTACTTGGCTTGCATGCACCACTTATTTATGCATCAAGAATAAAGCAAATTTCATGTAATTTTATCTGTTTTTCTCTGCTCAGCACATGTTTTACCAGGTGACAGCCTATACTTCCCTTTTCAGGAGGCTTTAGTCAGCTTGTACTCCCAAAGTGCATAATTTACTCTACTTCAACTAATTTCAGACTGATAAAATTTTTGCCTTATTTATGGTATATACATGTACAAGAGATTGGGAATAGCCCCATAGATAACATGCATGCCTAATAAGCACTGGGACCTGAGTTTATCCCAGGTACCCTTGGAAAAGCTTGGCAGATATGGAAGCCTTCCTGTAATCCCAGTGCTCAGTAGGGCAAGCTAGAGCAGTGAATTGACAAGCTCTGAGTTCAGCTAGAGACCCTGTCTCAGTAAATGAAATGGAGCTCAATCAAGGAGAACAGCTGTCGTCAACCTCTGGCCTGTCTGCATGCTTATATTCTTGCATAATACCTTTGGCATGTTGATTGACATTCTAAATGCTAAATGCATTGGAGACTGCATAAAATACCATTTTGCTGCTGGTGTACTGAATTTCATTTCACAACTTGTTGATTCCTTTCTGTATTGATGAACTTAGGGGTTGAAGGAAGGGTTTATGTATGTGGCTTACCTTCTAAAGGATACAGTCCATCACAGTGGGGAAACCACAGCAGCAGAAGCAGGAGACATCTGGTCCCATTGAGCCCACAGTCAGGAAGAAGCAGAACCTGCACAAAAGGTAAGGCAGTGCCATCAAACCTCAAGGCCCTCTTCCAGAGACACTTCCTCAAGCTAAGCCCCAAACAGCACCATGAGCTTGGGACCAGGTGCTCGAACATAGGAGCCTGGGGCGGGGGGGACATTTGACATTCAAAGCACATCGGATATGAAACAACTATGTCTCTTTACACAGTGCCTATCTGTCAGTGGGATTGGTAAATGATCAAACACATGCACATTAACACTGCCAAGCTAATTTCCATAGAACAGATACAAGTTTATGAGTTATACAAATCCTCACTGTCCCACAGCCTCACCAACACTTGGAAGATTTAGTTGGTGTTAATTTTAGATATTATGGTGGGTGTATCAGTGGCATTCCATGGTGAATTTAATTCTCATTTCCCTAACTATAAACAAGGATGGGTACTTCTCCTCACTGATCTGTAACTATTATGGGTGCATTTTAATATATAAAATCAAAGCCTCTTCTTAGGCTGGGCATCATCTTGAAAAGTATCTCTGAAATGTTATGAAGTTGAATTTCTTGATTTCTGTATACTGCTGGTGCCTTTATCATCCTGTCTTAAAATTCTTCAATATGCCTCCACTATACATGGACTTTCTTGGACATTGTTTTATAGGGGCTTTTCACAGGTGTGTCTTCTACTACCCTGCACTGATTTTTATGTACAGTTGGAAATATGGAATCTAATACCCAAAACAAAGTAAATGCCAGCTCATCTGGCTAGAAGAGTAAAAGGATGCTTAAAGTGACAACAGTTTACTCATCTCCCAGTCTGTGTCTCCTCTTGATTCCTGGGAGTTTTCATGTACTGTTTTTAGTGTACATGCTTCTCCATGTGTCCACTTCTTGCATCAGGGTTAGCATAAAATAGAGAAAATTCCCTGGACTTAGAGTCTTCATTTCTGAAGGTTCCATGCCAAGGCTCTTTTCTTGTTAATCAGTCTTTTGTTGTGGGATTGCCATCCTTGAGCCTCACACTGGATGATCAACCCATACATTGTCCACCTTTCTGTAAACCTTGGTTTCAAACTAGCAGTCCTCACAACCGTGTTCTTAGTTTCAATCTTTGATTGAATGGTTTAGAGAAGTCCTTTTCTTACATTTTCCCCCCCCCCCCCCCCGCCCTCTCTCTGTCACATGAAGACCAATGTCAGTAATAACCAGGTGGAAGAGATACATAGAAGGCTGTGGCTTCCATGTCCTATAGGAATACCACCCTCCCAGTGCACTGTTCCACATACTCAGTAACATAGAAATGCCCTAAACTCCATCCTGTGAGGGTGTATGGAGTCTTTATCATATAAAACTGTTGGTTAAAGGACCATCTGCCTGTGCTTATAACAACCATCAGCCTGGTGTGAAGGGCCTGAAAGGTCTAATCACGCTGTTCCTATGGCAACCAGTCTTCAGGATGTTCCTGAGGTTACAAAAGGGACTCTAGCCACCAGCCATCTCATTAGCTCCTCTAGTTGAGATATTTCAGGAATCTCCTAAGCCTCATTGTGTTCCAATTTAAACCAATTTTGAGGTATGCAGATAGAGGAATGTATTGTAACTACAGAGTTTGAAGGTAAGCAATATAATTAGTATTAGATAAGGCCTCCAAGTGGAATCTCCCATGGGTGATTCCTGATGACACTATAAGAAAAGGGGAGGAGCAAGGAACTTACCTGCTGCCTTGCGTTGCCTTGGGACTCTGTCACCGAGAAATTCATAACCCAGACATGACCTCGTGCTTTCACAATCATGACCTCAAATAACCCTCTTTCCTTTATAAAGTAGCCTACTTTGAGTATTTTATTATAATAATGAAAAATAGATTAAAATGGCATAAAAATAGAGACCCTAAAGGTTTTATTATATATGCTCCAGGAAATGGGGAGACAGAAGGAAATATGTATAGTTGCCTTTTAGTATCCATGGAAGGGTTAGCTTAAGAACCTATTTAGACCCCCAAATCCAAGTTCCTTATATAAAAGGCACAAGTGTTTTAATAGTGCCTACACACTCCTGTATGTTTTCAATCGTTTCTAGATCACCAATGATACCTAACACAAGGTAAACCCTAAGCAAATAGTTATTACACTATATTGTGCAGGAAATAGCAAGGAAAGATCTACCCATGTTAAGTAGAGACACAAACACTGCAAACCTAACAACATTGTACTTGGCATGCTCTTGGTTGAATATGTGGCTACTGAGCCATTCTTACTGATTGGTAAGTCAACTTCATTTCTTCCTACAATACCCCAAACTTTCTATTTTCACATTTGCTTTCTCCATCATGTAGCTTGCATCTTGTAGTTTACTAAATCTTTCTCTCTTTGACCAATTATTGCTAAGCATATTTCCTAACTTCTGGCTATTTCCTATTTATAATTTCTAGAAGGTATATCTATCCAATAGAAGTTATAATGCAATTAAGGGTACTGTGACTGTTAGTCTGATGGTTCTACTAAGTGTACTCTAGTTATGCAAGATGCTAACATGAGGGTGTGCTGGGTGGGTGATGTATAGGAATGCTCTACTGTTCTAGAAGTCTAAAATTATCTCAGAATAACTTTTTAAAAAGCAATACATCAAACCTGATAATAGTTTGTCATATATGATTAATGTTTATCCCAAACTGGTAAAAATATACTGACCCAAAGAAGACAGCAGGTGCTCATTAGAAGTGTGAATTCTTATTAATAATTAAATTCCATATGCAGAAACCAGATCACACAGTCTGGATACAATTTTCCAGAACGTTTCACAATAAGGAAAGTAAATATCTCAGCCAGAAACTTCTCTTTTTTTCACATTTTCCTAAGAAATGTGGAGCCCCAAAGCTACAGTTTCTACATTTTCTTCTTTGTTTAATCCTCTCCTCCTTCCTTTATCAACCATATTAAGTGAAATGGAAATTATCATGAACAAAGTTTGTTCTCTTTATGACACTTGTACTCAAGGGCTTCTGTCATAAAACCATCTTACCAATGTGCCCAATGAAGCATCAAGTTGTTACCTAATGGTTTCAAAGTGGGAGGGAAGGTCTCCGGTTCAAGAACAGACACATATCCAGGCCACTGGCTCTCCTGCTTTGTTTCTTGTGCCATTATTTCTTCCGATGGAGGCCTCTACCAGAGTTCAGAGCTAAATAGACCATGTACTTGTTTGCCCATGTACAATCCCTGTGCTCATTTAGAGACCGGGTAATGAATCTGGACTGCAGATGCCAGGCCTCCTCTCCCCAGGATCATCTGTGTGGTAGGAGGTTATTAACCATAGCTACTCACCTCCCACAGCCATGCTCCAGGCTGCTTTGAGCAACACAATATCAAGTACATCAGAAGAATCAGAAAGGCCAAGTGGAAGCCTGTAATCTAGATGATGCACACACAGAATAGGATGGCTGCCTCTCATTCCAAAAGTCTCCATCTCAGGTTTCAAGTGGCAACTGTGACTCTGTTGCACCCTGGGAACTTGAATGTCTCTATGCCTCCTCAGAAGAGGCACCTATCTGCTCCAAGGGTCACTTGGGGCCCTGGTAGAGTCTGCCTCTTCCTGCTGAGAGTCCTGTTTCAGCCTGGAGGGGCCAGCTCATCCCTCCTAATCAGCAGCAGCGACTGTCAAGAGTCTGAGGGCACCAACTGATGAAGCAAGTCAAGAGGGAGAAACTAATCATGAAGGATCCACCCCGTGCCTGGCGGGTGCTATTTATAGACACCCCTACCAGACAGGAATACATTACCATCATTCATCCAAATCTACCCTGTGATTCTCAATTCTTGATAGTGGCAAGTTCTTCTGTCACTGCTTCCATATTATTCTGGAATATTCCCTGCTTTATTTACTTTAGTTAAAACAGTGTCTCTTTCAGGAGGAGTGTTTTCTCACCTTTTTCCTGCTCCCCTAAAATCTCAGTCTGGATTTCCATAGCAAGACACGGGGGAGGATAAAACAGAAGCGACACCCCAGCTGCTTTTCTGAAGTGGGTGGCTCTTCCTACTCTTCTGTGCTACCAAGCAAAGGGCTGTCAGAATAATTCAGTCCATTAAACAGACAAGTAATGGCATCTTTAAGACATTCAGATAGCAAAGTGTGTGTGTGTGTGTGTGTGTGTGTGTGTGTGTGTGTGTGTTCATGTCTAGTGATAGATTTCATGTATGGAGATATATTTGTCAGTCACTCAGAAAGGTCAACCTCAAAAGATGGATCAAGTTCAAATATGTAAGCCTGGTAGGGCAACCCATGTCTGTAATCCTAGCACATGGAGTCTGAAGGATCAGAAGTTCATATATCTCTCTCTCTCCCTCCTTCCCTCTCTCTTTCTTTATCCCTTGCCTCCCTCTCTCTCTGTGTGTGTGTGTGTGTGTGTCATAGTGATATTTTGGGTGTGTGAAAATGTGTATTCGTGTTTATGTGTACATCTGTGTGCATGTGTACACATGTTCTTGTGAAGAAGAGAAGTCAGTCTCCCATCTCATTCCCTAAGTGCTGTCCATCGTAATTTATTTATTTTTATTTTAGTTTTTAGTTTTAGTTTTTCGAGACAGGGTTTCTCAGTGTAGTTTTGGTGCCTGTTCCAGAGCTCTCGCTCTGTAGACCAGGCTGGCCTCGAACTCACAGAGATCCGCCTGGCTCTGCCTCCCAAGGGCTGGGATTAAAAGCGTGTACCACCACTGCCCGGCACCTTAGTTTATTTTTTAAATCAGGCTCTCTTAATGGGACTTGAGGCTTGCTAATCAGTCTAGACTGGCTGGGCTGCAAGCATCAGGGACTCTCCTGCCTCCACTTCCCCAGCCCGGGAGTGTACCACTGTGTTTAGCCTTTTATTTTCGTGTTGGGAGCAAACCCAGGTCCTGCTTGTGTGGCCAGCACTTTGTTAACTGAGCCACCTCCCCAGCTCCTGTATCTCTAACTGTGAGTCAGAAGGAAATTAACTTTCCTAAGCAAAAACCTGCATCCTCTATTCACTAGCTCCTTCCTGGGTACCATACAGTTGTGTGTGTGTGTGTGTGTGTGTGTGTGTGTGTGTGTGTGTGTGTGTGT